>JAPYYV010001315.1:0-34947 GCA_030522625.1 Copidosoma aretas
AAATATTTCTGCCCGTGGGCGCAAAGTGGTTTCAAGGGCCCAAAGTGCGGCCTGAGGGCGAAAAGGCTCTGCTGCACTTTGGGCCCATGGTAAGAAAAAACCTTTATTCATTTGAAATATTTTTTTAAAAAGTATGCTTTTAAATATACAAAGGAATTCAACTGAGCGGTCAAAAAGTGGATGATGGTGGTCATTTACTGGGTTGGCCGGTCAAAACCTAGACATACAATTACACTCCAACAATAACATCATTTTATTGAATTCTGTTGTATTTTTTGTCAGTAAGGAAATGTTTATTAAATGTTAGTGATATTAGGAGTGTGATTCGCCAAACGTAATGCTAATCCCAGCCGGCAATCATAACTCCTATTGAATTCATTGAGTATTCGCAAAATTTTGGTGAATTCTTAAAGAACTTGTAATATAAACCAAAAGAATTCATGAGGAGTTCTGTACTTGTTCATACTATGTCCTATGAAAAGAATTCTCACAGTGTTCGTAAAGAATTATCCAATTCAAAAAAATCGATCGAGTCAAAATAGACCAGATCTTATATAGTACACAAGAATACGGAATGGATACCATACGAGTTCATAGAGAATTCTTTTTTTCTATACAATGGAATTCTGAAAGAGTTCAAAAAGAATAATATACGAATTTTTTTTACATGCATGAAAATTAAATAAAAACATTAATCTTGTAATAAATTAAGTATTTATTTTTTTTCTTGCACTTTACAAAAAAAAAAAAATAATAAAACGAAAACATCAACAAGCACTTACTTACAATACTCATTTTTCACAGTCATTAATTAACAATCATAATACAATGAGTTACATAAAAATTAGACTTTTACCACCGTAAACTTACAGTAACTGTATAAATTATTCTTATTACATCAATCAACTGTTTCACATTTGTTGTACTCCTATGACATAAGCGTTAATATTCTATACGTCTCAAATTACAGACTATATTAAATATTACGATTTCATCATTTTCATATTTCTATTTATCATATTTTTCTTTCTTGTTTGTTTTCTTAAACATAATATAAAAAAATTTAACAAAACCATGTTCGATTTTTCATTAACATTTTGTTGTCTCATGTAGACTAAGCTTTAACATGGTATACTTATCAAATTACATACATCAATTATTATGATTTATTCATTTTGGTAAATTTTTTTTTAATTTTAGTGTTTTTTATTTGTTTGCTTGATCATAATAAAAAAAATAAAAATAAAAATTGTTCAACTAAAATAAAAAAAATTAACAAAACCATATTTGTTTTTTCATCAACATGTTGTATTCATATGAAAAATACTTTAACATTTTATTCGTATCCAATTAAAAGAGATATAACTAATAGAGTAGGGGAGCGGGCTGAAATCGTGTCCTGTCGGGAGAGCGAATGAAGTGACCCTTTATATATAGGTATACTCATATTAAATGTTTGACTAAACTCACACATTTGCCGCAGGTCATCTCATACCAACGAGACATTTTCACTTATGCTTTGAATGCCAACTCCCCTCCTTTATCCGTAATATCTCTATGATCAAATTACACTATACATTTAATATTATGATTTTAACATTTTCAAGTTTCTATTTATGATTTTTGGATTTTGTATTTGTTTGCTCTTACATATTAAAAAAAAAAAAAAGAATTGAATTTTTAAACTACAAAAAAAAACCATAATCGTTTTTTCACTATCATTATTGATCTCATCACTGTTGAACACTCTACGTCCAGTTATTCGTAACTGAGATCTGACTTAAGTTTTTTTTGTCTAGAAAACTAGTTTTGTAGTATTAATACTTTTATCATTAAACCATAACACCATAAATAAAATAATTTTTGTACCTATGATTACTTCATATTTGGTAATTTAGCATTTTTTGTTTTACTTTTTAGTCTGTCAGACGAATGTTGAACTCGTTTCATTATTTCTTTCTCACACATCTCATTTGTGAAATTTTTATTGATTTTTTTAATTCCATCTGCAATAAAACCGAAAAATTAAAAAATTGTGAAACCTACATGTTTAAGCCAATTTTTTTTTTCTTACTTATCACAGTCATACACAGTTGAGTTCCTTGGAACTTCTTTTTGGTTTTGTTGCGCTGGCCAGACCATGAAAATAAATTCAACACTTCGTCAGCTATGGTCGTACTTAAGCAGGATATAACCGCCTCCCGTTCATCACGTCCTCCAAATGATTTAACGTAAGCAGCCTACAAAATAGACAAAACAACATTTTTGACCGTAAGAGTGTTTATACAAACAACGAATTCGAAGCGTGACACTGACGTGTATTGACAAATCATTTTTTAATAAAGTTGAATTCTTTTTAAGTTCACAGGATAATACCGTACAAATATTTATAACAATAATGGTTTCTGCCTATTTGACTTTCATCGACATATAGCACTACAGTTGTGATAATTATTAAAGGGCATAGTTTACATTTAATAACATCAAAGTTAATTCCATAATAAGAAAGAGTAATCAGTGTCTGAAAATAGTAGATTTCGTCACATAAGCGCCACGCCGACGCACAGTGGGCCGAATCTGAAAAAAGTGGTCAAAATGAAAGATTCACCTGAGTTTTCTATAAAAATCAATTCTGCAAATCGGTATTGATTCTGGAGATGATAGCGGATAATCTCAACTACCGCTTTTTTGGTTGGCTACTCTATCACGATTATATTTTAGCTTAGAATAATAATAACATTTGTGAATGAAGGGGAGAATGCAAAGACTATTACAAGCATATTTAAAGTGTTGACAATACCAAATATTGTTTATAACATTGAAGTTTATAGGGATAAAATAGTGTATTAACTAGAATATAAATAAGTGTACAAAATATGTTTGTCAGCCGAGTAATAAAATGAACCTTGGCATTTTCTATTTCTATTAAACGAGTTTTAGCGAAAATTTCCGCAAGTTTATGGAGGAGCTACGTATACCATGGGTTGCCTAAACAAAAAAGCGGTTGCTTAGATTATTCGCTATCATCACAGGAATCAATACCGAATTGCAGAATTGATTTTTATAGAAAACTCAGGTGAATCTTTAATTTTGACCACTTTTTTTCAGATTCGGCCCACTGTGCGCCGGGGCTACTTTCCGGCCCGAGGGACCTGCGAAGCAGGGCCCTGAGGGATGTAAGGTAGTCCCGGTTGGACGGCGCTTACGTGGCGAGTCCTACTTTTTCCACCGAGGGCGCAGTAAACGTCCAAAGGTCTCGAAAAACGCCTTGAGGTAGGAAAATTTTTGTTTTTTCAATTTTGCATGTTGCGTACGTAGGTACTGTTAAGTCCAAAAATAAACTTAAAAAAGTTGAACAACTTGTTCGTTTTTTATCCGATTTCCGTTTTTCAAGGCTTCGGTAATTCTTTAAAAGATTTCGAGCAAAATTATCGAAGACCATTCATAAAATATGCGATGAATAAAAAGTTGGGTACTATTTTTTTTCAAAGTCTTGCAAAACGTATACAAAGTCTTGTAAAACGTATGAAAAACAGTACCTACCTTTTTACTCATAGTATATTTCATTAAATTTCTTCGATAACTTTGTTCGCAATCTTTTAAGAAATTACCCAAGCCTTAAAAGATGGAAATCAAATAAAAAACAAACAAGTTGCTTAACTTTTTTGTTTTTTTTTTTTAGACTTAACAGTACCTACATAGGTAACATGCAAAATTGAAAAAAAAAAAAATTTTCAGGTACTTTCATTATTATATTTTAGTAAGGAATAAACACTGATGTTACTAAAGCTTGACCATATGTTTTAATAATTATCACAACTTCAGTGCTATATAGTCCTAAACAGCCTCCTTAATTGACAAATCAGTAAGTTAGGTTTTATGTTTCTATGATGAAAATGTTATAAGAAAAGTATTTACACCTTTTTGATCTTTACGACAGAGAATAGCTTTACTTTTAGTTATTACAAACTGTGTTTCATTGAAAAAAAACGTTCCAAAAATTAATGGAACTGATGAGAAATATAAAGAGATCATTGTATTCGCGTACGAAAAATTCAACGAAGAGAATTATAACTTTAAACGTTATACATCACGTGATCACACTTCAAGCACTTCATTCAATGCATCACATTTGAGACCATCAACATTTAATTAGTACTTACGAATTGCTTGCGAGCTTCTTCTGAATCAGTAAGCAAAGTTTCAAAAATGTCCACATCCTCCTCGGTCTTCAAAGGAAACTCCGGGAGAAGACTATTTTCATCTTCTTCCTGTACATTTACGGCATTCCTTGATACTTTTCTCTTAATAAACTTCAGATCTCGGAAGATCACATCCATAGCGGCTTTAAATTGTTTTACGGTTACGTATTCTACACAAAATTATGAAATGATCAAAACAAATCTGAACATATAGTATATTACGTACCTACAGCTAAACGTAAACTAGTCATCGCTCGTGCGGCTAATTACAGTAGGTAAAGACAAACGAGCGGTGGTATAGTTTACTTTCTGCTCGAGGTGCGTATACTTCGTTGTTGCATAACACATGCTCAAAAGTTTGTGTTTTACAGAATTGTAGAATTGTGGGGTTATATTTCACAAGCGCAGAGAACACAAACCTTCAGCATTAGTATGCAAAAAATGAATTTACAATGAGTTAACGTTTTGATTATTATTACCATTACTTCCTCCTACATTGTCCAACGGTACCAAAGGACGACCTGTGAACATAACAATTGAATTAGTCAGTTTAACATTACTACATTTCCCATAGCAGCAAACATCAGGTATAGAGAAGCAATTTGTTTTACAACTAGAACAACGAGAAATGTCCGGTGCATCTACTTGGCGTATTATAATTAATAAAATTTAACACCTTAAGTTCAAACTGATAACTATTTTTATTAAACTTACGCGTTGCATTTTGTGCCGGACTAATAATTTGAGGGATATCTTGTCTCTCTAATAGACTCGGCACTTTGGTTGTATTGTTCTTGCGAGTTGTGTCAAATTCAGCACGACACTTGTTTGGTTGACTTTGGTCTGAATCTGTAATATATGAATAATGGTTATTGTACATATTCAATAGTTATTTGTTACTACATATTGCACAGTTGCCATCGCTAAGATAGGTAACATTTATTATCTCATGACAGCTCTTAAAACCTAGGTACATTACTTACGTGTTACTGTTTGTAAACCTCCTGCGCTGACATCAACGCTCTCAACGTCAGGGACGTCATAAGGGTTTATGACATTTATGTTCATTTCAACATTAGCCATGAGATCATCGAGCGACACGTTAAAGGAACCATTACTGGTGTTTGCGAAATCGCTACCTGATAATAATAAGATCGTTTCTACTTTATGATACACAAACATATTTTTTTACCACTTCAATACTCCATGCAACCCTAAAAACATACTCTTTTACGAATGCAAGGGTTTTCTTACTAAAAAGTTTGAATAAATACACAATAATTTTTTGAGCAGATTAACGAATAGTAAAACCGTTGTGCCAACGTATTTTTATACATTTTAACGGGTAAGGCGGAGAAAATTTAAGTTTTTTACCTTACCGATACAGTTGACTTGATTTTATAGCTTCATAAGTGTATTTACTAATTAGCTAGCAAGTTTACAGAGAAAAAAAGATAGACGCACATTCTTGACATTCTTAAGAATAAATCAAGTCTTCATTTACGAACATTGATTGAGAAACGAGGAAAAATATGAAAAATCTGATTTTCAAAAAATGACGCATGATCGGACTTTTTATCTTTCTACTTCAAATTTCAATCAATGTGGCTGAGACTTAGCTATATTCGTTCCTTTAACATTCAAGAAAGTGCGACAGCTCATTTTAGTTCAAAGGTCGCAACAAAAAGGGATTATTATAACAATGAGCGCGTAGGACGCGTGACAGAAGCGAAGCTTCTACTCGTTACATTGTTATAATTATTGTATTGTACTGAATACTGTAGGCCTATGTATTGTTGAAACAGATTCCACAAGTTTTATTTGTAACTAACATAAAAATTAAATTTTGCAAATAAAAAGAAATCAAATTCATTTAGCAAAATCTTATCCACAAAAAAAGTATCTTGTAATTTTTAGCTAAATCTACTAGTTTATAAGTTATTCGAGATTAAATCTTATTTTTTCAAAAATTCGATTGAATTTTGTATATATTACCGGAACTCGTTGGTTTTATTCGCTAAATATGGATTGATTTTCATGTCAAACATAAATTAAACCTCATATAAATGCCATCCAATGATTTTTTTCGTGAATTCAAATGAATATATCGCTTGCAATAAATGTCTAAGAAGAATTTGGCTAAAACATTTTAAATCATATTTAAAAAACCACTTTTCTTTTTTTTAGAATCACCCTTCTGTATATACAAATTTAACACACGTTATTATGAAATATTTGGATATTTTTATCAAAACCATTAGGGTGGTCCTTATTTTGAAAATTTTTTGGGTTTATTCGACGATACTCATGAATAGATTCGAAATAAATGAAAAAAATTCCTGCAAAGTTTCAGCTCCTAATATTAATGTTAACCCGCGCCCCAAGACGGTCAAAGTTTTAGATGGGAAATAACATAGGAAAATTCTTTTGTTTCTTTGGGATTTTGTAACGCCTCGACTAATAGACAAAATATAATATCTTATATATATGTATATATATATATATATATATATGTTTGTAGGAAATTCGACGCTCTAAAAAAAAGGTCTCTTGTGATTTTTCGCCAAGTCCATTCCTTTTGAAGTTATTCAAGGTCAAAGTTTAAGATCGAGTAATATATGAGGACTTCTACGCGTATTTACATTTTTTCCCGAAGTAATGACTTAAGTATAAGGACAAGTATAGTGCAACTCATGCGGAAATCTCCAATAACTTTATATCAACTGTATCTGTTTTCTACCCTACCGACCTACAGCTGGTTTATTGTACAAACAGCAATAACTTTATTCTACACATTTTTACGTGGCCAACAAAAATTGACACGCAAATTTCGTCTCACCCGAGAATAATTTTAAAATAATTTCAGTAAAATTAATTGAACCTAATTGAAGAAGAAAGATAAAAAATCTGATCATGCGTTTTTCTTATAAAATCGTATGTTTCTCCCTCATTTCTCAATCAACCTTGGTGAATTAAGGCTTGATTTATTCTTAAGAATGTCAAAAATGTGCGTCAACTCTTATTTTCTCGATAAACTTGCTACCTAATTCATAAATATATTTATAAAGCTATAAAATCAAGTCAACTCCATCGATTAGGTAGAAAAATTTATTTATCTCCGGCCTGCCCTTTAATCGTTGTCAACCATTATCTACTTGTATACTCGACGCAGGTGGGAAACATGATTAGAATATGTATAGTGCACTCGACGGCAAACTTACGTGATGGTTCGGTGTACAGAACAGTCATGTTCTTTGTGATCGTAGGAGAGACGACTTTGCCGGAATGTCCTTGTAACTGTTGGCTAACACTTTTCGATGGTCTTGGTGGTAATTTCGTCAATTTCGCAGTCTTTCGGGTCGTCTCACCTACATATTTTATTTTATTTAAAATCAGCAAACGTTAAATAATTACATACTTATAGCGCCGCTTTACAACTAATTATTAGAATCTATTAGGGCATAAACGTCCCTAACCTTTTCACTGTGTTTGCCTATACGGTAGACAAATTTTTACGCTAAATCAAAAGTCAAAAGAGTGTCAATATTTACCATCCGAGTTATCGGATTCCTGCAAACTCTCGTCGTCGTCGGACATGTACCGTTTGTTTTTTTTTGGAACTCTTTTTTTTGCGGGGTTCAATGCTTTCTCATTGATGACATCAGTATCCTCGTTAGTACTAACGTTCTCACACGTTTGTTCTACACTACGAGCATGTTTAAAACCTGCCAAAACCAATTACAAAAAAACATATAATTTCCGGTCTTAAATCAATTTTCAAAAAAATCACTTATTCACTTTTCCCGGACTATATTTTATGGCTACTTATTACCTAAACAATCTGCCATGTACTTACTATAAGGACCGATGCGTCTTTTGTACGGAGTTTCTATCCATCCATCGCTGGGAATCAAAGTACTGTAATCTTTTATACTTAAGCTTTTCTTTGTCGGCCAGTACATTATTTTGTTCGAATCGTCAAGCCAATGTCGTGGTGCAGTAGAGCATTCATCAGAATGAAAGACTACAAAAAAGTCCATCTGAAATACTTTGCAATTTAAATGTATATTATTGAAATGAGCATCTGGTGAAAATAATATTGGTTTATGTTTATTGCGCCGTGCTCATTATTGCTATAACCCACAATATCTCATCAATGAACGTATAAATTTGGTGGGGGATTTTGTTTAGATTAACAAAACGTCCGACGATTACGAATCAATTAGTTATATGAGGAATTCTACAAAATGAAACCGGTAAGGTGACCTAAAAAAAAAAATTTTCTTTTGAAGGCACAGTCTCGGGACAAAGTTTGTCGTGTTCCATACCTTCTGGAATATCAGAAAAATCTTGTAGTCGAGGTCATTTTTTTTCGATGTTTTTTTAAAATGTTATATGCTGAAATATAATTTTTTATACCTTTTGTCTTTCGTTAAGGGCATTCAGTATATCGGCTGAATTTCTACCTTACCGACTACCTTATTTCAATAAAGTTTGGTTATTTATTATTAATACATCCATTTTTTCGTAAAATAATGAGAAGAGACACAAAGCTGATACTTCAAGCTAACAATCAAGCTAAAGTTTATTACAATTGAATAAGAACTAACAGAGAAAAATGATTTTTCCTACCTCGGGGCGTTTTTGGTCACCTTTGGACGTTTACTGCGCCCTCGGTAGGAAAAATAGCGTTCGCACCTGGTGCGCATCCAACCAGGGTTGCTTCGCAAACGCCCTCGGGCCCAGGGATCGCCCTGGCGACATGCGCCACCAGGTACGAAATATACTATTTCGTGATCTCTAGAGACTGTTTAGCATCGACATCGATTCGGAAAATCATTTTTCATCAAAACCAGTCTAACAAATGATCTGAAATTTTGACAGGTGCTACAAACATAAAAACTCTATGTGCGTCTTCTCTCCGTTTCACGTAATATTGAGTTAGAAGAAAGAAATAATATCATTTAGTACATTAGAGGGATTTTCTACTTTATCAACTACCTTGCTTTCATACATTTCTAATAATTATTGATATCATATACATTTTTACTGAATATAGTGAGAAGAGGCACAAAGCTGATACCTCAAGCTAACAATCAACCCAAAGTTCATTGCAATCGGATGAGAACTATGAGAGAAAAATGATTTTCCGAATTTATGTTACAGCTACAAGTACTTGTGCAGTTTCTCAAAATAACGAGAAATCATTTTTCTCTCATAGTTCTCATCCAATTGCAATAATCTTTAGCTTGATTGTTAGCTTGAAGTATCAGCTTTGTGCCTCTTCTCACTATATTGAATAAAAATGTATACAATATCAATAATTATTAGAAATTTATGAAAGCAAGGTAGTTGATAAGGTAGAAAATCCCTCTGATGTACTAAATGATATTATTTTTTCTTCTAACTAAATATTACGTGAAACGGAGAGAAGACGCACATTGAGTTTTTATATTTTTAGCACCTGTAAAAATTTCAGATCATTTGTTAGACTGGTTTTGATGAAAAATGATTTACCGAATCGATGTCGATGCTAAACAGTCTCTCGAGATCACGAAAAATCATTTTTCTCTGTTACTTCGCATTCAATTGTAATAAACTTTAGCTTGATTGTTAGATTGAAGAATCAGCTTTGTGTCTCTTCTCATTATTGTACGAAAAAATGGATGTATTAATAATAAATAATCAAACTTTATTGAAATGAGGTAGTCGGTAAGGTAGAAATTCAGCCGACGTACTGAATGCCCTTAACCATGTAAACAATTTCTTTGAAAGTTTCGACTCATAGATTCTTGTAAGAAATATGATTTGCTACAAAACAACTCGTTGAGTCGAGATTGTAACTCCAACAGGTTGTACGAAAATTGTCTTTTAAGCTGAATTTTTAAAGGAACAGCAGTAAATCGTATTTTTCCTACTTCGGGAACTTTTGGAACCCTGGTACACCCTCAGTAGAAAAAGTAGCATCCAATCTTTGATCAAATAAGGTATATTACAAATCACGTTATGGCCTTCTAAAATTTCTCGTTCGTAAACAAAAGCCTTTCCAATCTCGTAAGAAAACTACTATTTCCTACCTCGGGACTTTTTGGAACCCTGGTAGACCCTCGGTAGGAAAAATAGCATTCGTAGCTCGATCGTAAAGGCTTCTTTACGAACCTCGTTATGTCCCTCGCCTACGGCTTGGGCCGTAAACCTCTCGGTTCGCAAATTAAAGCCTTTCTAATCTCGTACGAAAACTACTATTCCTACATCAAGCACTTTTCGACTCGCTTTTGGAACTCTGGTACACTTTCGGTAAGAAAAATATCATTCGTCACTTGTGTGCATGCTGTCAGGGTGGTACCTACGATTCCTCGGGCGTTACTTTGCAAGCATTTTCGCTTTCTACATCAATCATCAATAGCTTAGCAATCTTAGCAGATAATAGTCGTTTTGTCGCAAATATGTATCTCTCCTGGGCGCTCCCTGGGCCCGTGAACGCTTGCAAAGCAACGCCCGAAGAACCCGCAGGACCACTTTGGCCGAATGCACTCAAGTGACGAATGATATTTTTCTGAGAGTGCACCAGGGTTCCAACATCGAGTCCAAAACTGCTTGATGTAGGGTTAGTAGGTTTCTTACGAGATTGGAAAGGCTTTTGTTTACGAACCAGATATTTTAGAAGGTCATAAAGTGATTTGTAATAAAGCCTATCTGATAAAAGATTAGATGCTACTTTCTCTTCTCAGGGTGTACCAGGGTTCCAAAAGTTCCCGAAGTAGGAAAAATACGATTTAATGCTATTTTTATAAAAATTCAGCTTAAAAGACAATTTTCGTAGAACCTGTTGGAGTTACAATATCGACTCATCGAGCTTTTTTGTAGCAAATCATATCTCTTACAAGAATCTATGAGTCGAAACTTTCAAAAAAATTGCTTACATGGTTAACGAAAGAGAAAAGGTTTAAAAATATATTTTTCAGCATATAATATTTTTAAAAAACATCGAAAAAAAAGGACCTCGACTTTTTTCCAAGTAACTGATTTTTCTGATATTCCAGAGAGTATGGGGAACACGACAAACTTTGTCCCGTGACAGTGCCTTCAAAAAAAAATTTTTTTTTCAGGTCACCTTAGCGGTTTTTGGTGAATTCCTGATATACTTACTCATGGCTTATGACACAAATGATAAATAAATCATTGAAATGATTTTCTAATTCTGAAAACAGACCACTAATGCTGGCAATGACGTGATATGTATGTATATAGCAACTTGACTGCCCGAACAGAAATCTTGTTGAGGTGGTCGGATGGCCCTCTTGAGGATACCTAACCAGCCTACAGAGGACCTACTGAGGCAAAATAACGTGGGAGACTGGAGGCCCTCTTTAGGTATCCTCAATAGCCTAGCTTAACCTTATGTAAAATGCATATATATATAGATATATATGTCATCAGAGATTAGTATCAAAACATTGTATTTTTAAATGCTTTTGAGCTATAGAATTGTCAAAGAAACATTTAGTATCTAAGCAATGGTTGATAAAATCCATACATGTATTTTCACGAAATCAAGAGCAAAGCAGCACCGTTTATTGAAACGAACTAGAGTGGATGAGGTGATAATTACTTCTGACACTAAAACGAATCATGACACTCAAGATAAAAATCAAGACTATGTGTATAAAGTTTGTATTCCAGATAATACTACAGAAATTATTATAACTAGTAATGAAGTAGATTCAACTATTTAGCACTGCCTCCATTCTTCAGTTATACTCAATTTTTCCTTTTCTTTGGATGTACAAGTACCATGAAAATTTCCATTTATAGAAGCATAATTATCACTCTGAATAATTGATTCTACCTCTTAATTACTGGTATTATTAATTTCTGTAGTATTATCTGGAATAAAAACTTTATGTACACAGTCTTGATTTTTATCGTTATGAGTGTCATGATTCGTTTTAGAGTCGGAAGTAATTATCTCCTCATCCACTCTAGTTCGTTTCAATAAACGGTACTTCTTTGCCCTTTCATTTCGTAAAAATACATGTGTATGGACTTTATCAGCCATTGTTTAAATACTAAATATTTCTTTGACAAGTCTATAGCTCAAAAGCACTTAAAAATACAATATGTTTTGATACTAGTCTCTGATGACACATACATCTATATATATGCATTTTACATAAGGTTAAGCTAGGCTATTGAGGATACCTAAAGAGGGCCTCCAGTCTCCCACGTTATTTTGCCTCCGTAGGCCCTCTGTAAGTATCCTACTGAGGGCCATCTGTTCAAAGGAGGTATCCTCAATTGATTTCTGTTCGGGTGTCCATCTCTCCCTCGTACACGCGTCAAGAAGGTTAGGCAGGAGTGAACTCCCTTAAGGTGGTTACTTAAAATGCTTTTTTTCTTTCTTTCGTATGGAAAATTTTTTATTTGATCGAAAACAAACTTTACTTTGTAGGGCATTGTAATTCCTTCATTTTCTATTTTGGATTATCCTCATACTTAATTTTGCATCGTTTTCATCAACGAAACAATAAATAAATCTCGAAAACTAGTTGCATACTTTTGTGCTGTTGTTACAATAGAGAACTTTCATGCAGCAGGATTCAGTGAACTAATTCTTTCTATCGCTAGAGTGATCTCCATTGATTATATATCGATTATGATATCATAGATAAATAACGAATGAATTAAGAAATAAATTATTTCTTGAGCGTGTTGATCAAGCTCTCATTCAAATCAATATCACATGACTATGACATCAGTTCTGAATTTTTAGAGGTTTATTGCCTTAAAGTTGCGTGACGTTAAAAATTGAGTTGAGACGTCATCTTACCACATTTGAATACGCTTTGTCTGAAACCTACAGCAGACTGTGAGAGCAAGTTACTGAGCTTATAACTCAAAAACATTTGATTGTAATTGCTCAGAATTCTTCATGCAACGTCGGTAAATCTACCAAGAGGGATTTGGACACGATATAAGGTTATATTACTCCCAATAAGTGCTACATAACCATATTGTCATTCGCGGTGTCGAAGATAATAAGGTTAGTTCGGCTTTTTGCTCACCTGTGAGAACCGAACAAACCCCACAATATTCAGAAGCTCTGGCGTAATATCACGTGATATCAGTTTGAATGTGACTTGAAATTTCAATGAATTATTATAAATTCATAACACCATTTAAAAAAAATGTCTTACACGCGTACATAGTGCACTGTTTACTATCGAAAAAATAATAAATTAGAAAACATGCAAGTTCTCTATTCAATTATCTAGTGTTCAAAGTTTCGACTGTATTATTCGTACAATGGTTCGAAAAAAATGTGAGTTGTATACCATACTTTACGACATTTTGAACAAGCGGCTTTTCGATGTCTTTTAAACGAAAAAATTTTACTGCAAATTAAAATTCACTTCCACGGCCTATCAGGAGCTGCATTTTCAATGTGGAATCATCCTGGTACATTATTGTATTCGGGTTTTATTGACGAAGTAGTAAGATTTTCTAGAAAAAATAGACATATGAGCACGTCCACGCGGAACCAGCCACCTGACGCGCGAAGCGCGTTTTTTCAGTAGGACGCGCTTTTTTCAACTTGCTCACAAGTGAAGGGAAAAAATGTTGAGATAAATTATAAACACATAATTCGATAGATTTTGATCTGCTTTTTCTAATAGTGCAATCTATTTCCGCTGAAAAAATTTTTTCAACGGATACAATGAAGTTTTACGTTAAGGTCACTTTTTCTCGATGTATTTTTATTTTATTTTTTTCAAATCCGTTCGAAAGAGCAACTTATAAACTGCATCTCCTACAATTTTTAGAGTGTGAGAGCGAAAGATAATCAAGTGGTAAACAAACACAGACGGCAGTGCGTGGTCAAATTGATATCTATAGGTATAGAAAAAGCATAGGTACGCCCGCGCCGTACAGATCCGCGCTCATAACCAAGAAATTGAAGAAATGCGTACTATATATATACCCCCGACCTCGCACTGCCAACTTTGTTTGTTTACCACTCGTTTATCTTTTGCCCTCCCAACTTCAAAATTTGAGAGACTTTAGTTTAATAATCGCTGTATCGAATGGTGCAAGAAAAGAAAATGTTTTAAAATACGTTTTTCCGCAATACGCATTGAATTTTAATCGTAATTTTCTCTATGAAAAAAAAAGGTGTAATCTAAAAACCGATTGCATTATTAGAAAGAGCAGATCAAAATCTATCGAATTATAATTTTATATTTTTTTCCTACTTTTTTCCGTCGCTTGTGAGCGAGTTAAAAAGAGCGCGTTCTACTAAAAAACGCGCTTCGCACGCCGGGTGGCTGGTTCCGCGTGGACGTGCTTGTATGTCAGATGCCTATTTACAGATACTGATGATTTGGGGCTTTTAAAGTTTTTTATACTTTCATTTTTGTACCGACTCAACATATTAATCGAAGTTAACATCTAAATAATGTTGTAATTGCTTATTGTGTATTCTTACAATTTTTTGGAAAATATAGCTTGGCATTTTAATAACGATTTCTAAAATGTTTTTCGAATTGTAGATACAAAATTTAAATTCAGGTTAAAATAATATTAGTAGGATAAAAATATCAGAGAAAAAAAATAAATACAAGATTATTGTTTGAGTAAGCTCTGTGCTACTTTATTGGCAGCGGTTTTTTATACTTTGTCTCCAAATTTTCTACATTTATTTAAAGACGACAAAAATTTATCAGCCTCGTGCTTACAGCTCATTTACGCTAAACCATGCATTATGCATTACTAATACTATCGTTACCAATTTTTAAAGGACAATTACACAAGTTGTCAAGGTTGACGTACGTACCTTTTAACCTTCAGAATTGGTAGGTAATTTGTGTACTTGAAACCACGCTGCTGTCGGTCCCTGTGTACATGCCAAGTTTATTGTGATACAACTGTGAGTGCATAAGAAAAGTTATTACATCTTGAAGAAACTTTTCATAATATGGAATACAATTATAGTTTTATGACTGTTTAGGAGAGACTGGAGGGTACAATAAACACAATTACAGAGAAATACTAATCAGCAACAAGTTAAATGTCTCAAAGCCGATCACAATGAGATTCCATTACTTTTACAATATTTTTTCGCAATACATGTGCGCATAAAGAAATTCTGCATAAATTTTGTTGTATTTGTCGTGATTTTTATGCCTTACGTGTTTTCATGATGGTGGGTATTGTTCATTAAAGTTACTACACACTTGAAATAATTTTTTTCAAAGTAACGTAGCTACATATGAACTTTAACCTTTCATTTATTATACAATGCTAGGACGAGTCTTATTTACAATATTTTTACTTGCGTACGGACACAGTTAATAGTGTAATTGAAATAAATCTATGTAATACTTTATTTAATTACATATTATGTAATTGCGGAATCACAAAATTATATTATGTATACCTACATTATGCGTAGTAATGATATGTTACAATGTGCAAAGCTACATTACATACAAAAGTTGTCAGTGATGTAACAGTGGCACAACAAAATTTGTGTTATCGTGAGTAAACAAGCATACTTTATTTAAAATATTTTGCGCAGAAAAAACTTGCAATCTTGATATATCTTTTACTTCGCAAATATCTACGTCGGTAGACGGAAAAGGATAATCAGGTATATCAATTTTCTTCTCGAACCTGCGACCTATGACAACGATATCGTCGTTTTTAACCCCAATATTGTTTATCACGACGATACTTTTATCTTTGAGAATGCAACTGTTATCCGGCCTTGTAGTGGATAAGAAAAAATTTTTAAACTGTAATTTTTTGTGACTGTTTCCACAATCTAAAGGCATACGAGCATTTACTTTACCTACTAATATCGGCCAATCAAGAGGCATTTTTTGTTTTTTGCTACTCGGGTATCTATTCTCCGAAATTCGCCGATGAACTTGCTGTAGTGGTTTGTTAAATTTTCGCAACAAAGACTTTATGAACTGCATGTTATTTTCGAAGGTAAATGCACTGAAGTCGTCGAGAGGTCCATACATCTGTACATCGGCAGCCAAATGTATTAAGTTATGTACATTCGATACAACATACTCCTCCCCGTATAGATTTTTGAATTCCTGTACAAAATATACTAGCAATTCTGAAGCATACTCTATAGTTTGTGCGGTACCACGTGTGCACAACAATCGCACAGCTGCACTGAATACATTAAAATGCACTATGTAATCCCGTGGAAGGGAACCTTTTAGAATAAACGTAGCAATGTATAGCAAAAACAAACGAAATTGCGTGGCCTTCCACCTTTTTACCTCGAGCAACGATGTTGGTTTTCGATTGAATTCTCGAGGGACATATTTTCCTAAATTAACAAATTTATTGGACAATCCTTCAACGTCAGCAGCTGAAAATCTAGGATTGATTTTAATCCACATAAGAAGTAACAACTTTGTTACACCTAAACATATCAAATGTAAATAATCTAGTGGAAACTGTCGTACTATATCGATATCGAGTCTTTCAAAGGGTGAGTAACCGTGATGATGCTCTTCTTGATCTCTATTTCTGAAACTGTCATTAGTTCGTAAAGGTGACGTTTCACTAAGGAATACCATTCGGCCCTTAAAATCTCCTTCTACGGTGCATTTACAACACCCAAAATAGCCGTTGTATTGCTTGGTGACAGTGCAAAAATTTCTTGCTGGAGCATCGCATACAACGCAACGTAAAGTTACGATGTACCTTTGACCATCAAATACAAATCCCTGTTCATGTAGTTGCAAGTACTCTTCAATAAACGGACTTACAAATGTCTCAATAGATGATGGCTTTTTATTCCCATGGTAACATCCAATTACAAAAGGAGGTGCATCGGATTGAACAATTCTGCCTTGAATAGGCCACAATGTTTGTTTCGTTGATTTCGTGACTGGTAATCCGTCGATGTTTACATCGATCACAATGTTCTCCTGCAACTTCTCCCTTGATAATACTTGCTCTAAACACTTTTGTAGACCGATGTGAACGTACTCTCCTGGATGACAAACAGTGAGAGGAGTTGACGTTGGAGTTCCAACCAACGTTCTTACATCTGCAGGTAATTGTTGGTGACCAGCTTGTCGTAAGATTTGCAGTAAATTGTTCATCGCATCACGACTAACGTTTGTATGGACGTACCAGTGGGATAGAGCCTCGTTCAAATCAAAGTGACCAACGTCTTCAGCGCTATGTATACTTGAACAGTCGTCGTAATCGTTACCTGAATCCTCTCCACTGTCGCTATCTGAAGCATCGGTATCGCTAAGAAGTTCATCATCTGACTCTACGTTCAGATTTGCAATGAAATCGGCATAAAAATCTACATTATTCTCTACCTCTGCATTGGGAGCGTCACAAGTGATTGGATTCATTTCTGTGACGGCTCTTTCTACACTGTGAGTTTCAACATCCATCCCTTCAACTGCACAAGTTGGAATAGATGCCTCTGCAACATGTAACTGAAGTTGTGGAGCGGGTGACGAAATATTGTCGCTTAACTCTCCTTCTGAATCTGAAAAAATTCGGTCCAATTCTTCGTTCACTTCTTTTCTAACGATTCTGGACTGTTGCTTATCCGATAAGTTTAAAAAGTCTTTTCGCCTGGACATCTGAAAATTTATTTTTATTTGCAGTAGCTTACATGATCATGCATACGTACACCCTTGCAACTATCAACATTGGCACTCAGTTCTAGAGTCCATGTAAAAGGGCATGCTCTATTTTGCCATGGTAAAAAAGTAATTTAATCCCGTATCAATAATCAAGATGTAACATCGACGTTTGCAAAGCATATACATACACGTGCAAATGATTGGAAGAGCACTAGATGAGCAATGATAGAATAAGCCGATAGGAAGAAGTAGAAAATGAGGTATCACATAACATGAAATTAACTAAAAAGTAATACACAATAAAGAAAGAAGATAAGAGGATGGAAAAGAAACAACGAAAAAAAAGAAATTTAAAAAATACCACCCCCCCCCTCCCCAAGGTGTAGTTGGATTACTGATAGGAGCAAAGCTATTTGACTGAAGTTATTGGGTATGATAAAATAATAATATTTATTGTAGAAAAACATAAAATGAAAAACGCGATAAACACGTGCACGTTTCCATTTTTACATAATGTGTACGTACACGAGACGAAAAAAAACGAACATACTGGCGCAGGGCTTCTTACCTTCAAACACCGTGAGTTACATGCTCCGAGCTCTTATAGCTTTAAAACCCCAAAACTTTTATGTTTCAACTTATCATCGGCCCAAAAGGCGTTAACCAATTGCGTTCAGTGCTTGCAACATAAAAGCCCTGCAATTTAGAAGCTCTAAGCACTTACAACCTTAAAACCAAGAAAGTAATACCTCAACATCTCATCACTGAAATACCCAGTATTCGCTATGCGCCTATTACAGGTAGCGCCGCAAGTTAGAAAAATTGTCCCTCGCTGAGATCGCCAGAAAGCACGGAGCCTTATGGGAAAATTGTTTAATCAATTAAAAAAAAGATTATTCAGAGTGAATTGACCAAAGGAATCGGTGATTTAAGTGTATGTTATGCTGCTGTACGGTAATAAATTTTGTTTCGTGTTGTCACGTATCATACGAGATTGGAAAAAATAAAAACATGGATTGCGACTGTGTCAACACAACATGTATATGTGCATGTATATTCTTGCACTTGTATGAAGCTCAAGAAACACAAGTTATCCCATTGAAATTTAATATAAACGTGTAAGAGTTGAGTGTAAATACCTCTTACGAGGTTATTACACTGTAATGTACAAAAACAATGTGTAAAAGTGAACCTAACCTGCCATTAATATTTGGCTGATTTTATTCGCAGTTCGCATGAAAATCCACGTATCTTTGGTGACACTATATGTTTATGTTTATTAAATACCATGTTGTGACAAATGGACCAATGCAAGCTGTATACTTGTGTTTCTCTGAAGCACTATAAAGAGCAAGCATGTACGTGCATCTATATATGTTGTGTTGACACAGTCGCAATCCCTTATTTTATTTTTTCCGATCTCGTAGGATACATGACATCACCAAACAACATTTATTACTGAACAGCAGCATGATATACACTTAAATCTCTGATTCCTTTGGTCCATTGACTCCAAAAATCTTGTTTTTAATTGAATAAAAAATTTTCTCATAAGGCTCCGTGCATTCTGGCGATCTCAGCGAGGGACAATTTATCCCACTTGCAGCGCTACGTGTAATAAGCGCATAGCGAATAGTACATGCTTGAAGCTCTTGTGACATGAAAACCAGAAAGTTAGATGTAGATTTATTGGAGAGATCAATAATTTATTTTGGAGATAAAGAAAAACAAAGGCCACAATGCATTAGAGAGATGGTGAAAGTGTATAAAAAAACGACTATTTAAAGACCTTTCAGCTCGTATGGTGAAACACAATCGAAAATGTATTTGTTAGTCATCGATGACAATTTTTTTAAAAGTATGGATCACAAGAATCAACAATTTAAGGAAACATTGAAAACAAAGATTTTTTCGTATTGCTTTAACGCATCGTGTCTTGCCTACAGCATTTCCAAGTTTCGTCGCCTTATCGGCCATACGGGAATGTAGCACTGTCTTTGGCGCTAGTGAATAGGTGTGGACATAACGAATACGTCTTATTTTTCTAGACATTCTTAGTATTTCGTCAGTTGGAACCGAATGAAATAATGTATCAGCATTATTTTAAATAGAACATAAAGCTCCTACTGGACTGTATAAGTAAATAAGTACTCCTCTGTTGGAGTTCCAGATGTACAGCTTATATATTATCTTCGCAAGGAAACGCTGCTGTAATTTGTTGTTAAAGTTGCATCAGGACTAATTGTCAATTTAACTGCGTTCGTACAGTTGGATACACCTGTGCAAACTGTGCAAAAAAATTTTTTTCCCAACTTTGCAATTGTTATAAACAATAACAATTATTAACAATGTGCATAACATTGTGTAATGTTGACCAAAATATCATTGTTATACTTGTATAGCCGAGAACAAAATAAAATTCAGCTATTAATTAACATCGAGTCATTTTTTCACTGGTTTCTATTATTTAAACAATGTCGTAAGTACGCGCAATGTTAATATTTACAGAAGCTACCCCAAAATATAAAAAAATGGTCAATTGTGGTAATTACGATCCCGAGATATCGCTATTTTGAACGCGACCGCTCAAATTGTCCTAAACGTACATGCAAGAAGTGGGCGTGGTCTACTGCAATGGCGCCGCGCGCCGCCGAGTCCACTATCCGGAGTGCAAAATTAACGGGTTTTGGGATAAAATTTTATGGTACTTTTACTACGGATGTATAAGCGGGACTTCGACATGTTGTAAAGTAACTGTAGACGAAGAAGAGCCCGATTAAAAAATTGATCTACATAGGCCTAAAACTTTGTTAGGGCCGTATTTCGCGAGTACCTTTTTTTGGTTTTTGCAGTAGTAAGCAAAAAATTTACATCTGATCAAGCTCAAATTTAATGTGGTTGTTAAGGGCTATGATACCTACCTTCAGGATAATTTTCAGCTCTTTATATGACTTGGGACGCAAGTTATTAAATTTCAAGATAATCCCGAAAATGCCAGTTTTTTGCGATTTGCTAAAAAACGGCTTAACCGATTTGGGATCAATGCAGCTCATCTTGTTCGTCTGAAAATTACGCATCTTTTTTATGTTAAACTTTCTTCTGTATTTTTCTTCGGTTGCCTTCTAGACGCGAAAAACCCATTTTGGCCATTTTTACCATTTTTTTGGGGCCATTCCGGAAACTGTCAGAGGTACAGTTTTGCTTTAATCTTTTTCTATTATTAATAACTACATGGTAGTATGTTTTATCAAGTATTGGAAAATTCCACAGTGAATTAAAAAATTATATTAGCCTACTTGTTTGAGTATAAATAAATGTATGTCCACTATTCGTATTTTTTCAGTAATCACGTATTGTATAAGGACAACCGAAACCGGGCAATCGTACACATACATATTTATCTGCACACTTGATACTTAAAATGCGATACCCAAGATAATCTTTGATGAAATTTTTTCTCTGGTTAGAGCAATGATTGTTGTTTTGACGCTTTATTCGAGAATGCCTTGGTGTTCTCAATGTACCTATTCGCTACAGCCAATGCTAAATTTCTATAAGGCGAGAACTGGTGACAATACTTGGAAATGTTATAGGCAGAATGTAGTGCGTTAGAGAGATACAGATATTTTATTTGAAAACGACTGTTTAAAACCTTTCAGTTTGTACGGTAAAAACCAATAGAAAATGTGTTTGTGATTCATCAATAGCAAATTTTTTTTTAAGTATGGATCATAAGCATTCACGGTTTAATAAAACTTTACAAAAATTCATTTATTTTTATTGCTTTAACGCATCGTGTCTTGCCTATAGCATTTCCAACTCTTGCCTCCAGGTTTCACGTTATTAAAATTTAGCATTAGCTTTGGCGCTAGTATAGGTGGGGGCATTGAGAATAGAGGAGGTCTGTATAAGATACAGCACATAATTCATACGAAGAGCGTTAGCTTGCTTCACGAAATTATTATAACATTCGTTTCTTTCAATACTTGGATTAATTAACAAGTGCCAGTGCGTGTACTACTTCATTAAGGTACCGACAGAACGATTGTTGATCATTTCGTGCACAGTGCACAGTATTTTTCCCTGTGTACATTTGATCTATGTCTTTCACCTGCGTCCGTATACAGTTAAGCATTCATACGTTTTTTAAAAACTTTTGCAGTACTAAACAAACTTGTTACTTTCAGCCGGGTATGGTAAAAAATCGTATTCTCCTTAGGAACAAATTAACATCATCTTCCTGCAACTACACGCAGGGAAAGAATGCCATCGTTTGTTTCCTTGGTGCGCAACATAGCATTTTTGAGCTGGTATGTGGGTGAGAAAACAGAAGTTGTAAGCCCTATATCATTAAAATCGGCCGTCAGATTTTGGAAATATGACTGATGACGCACGCGCGCGCGCGCGCGCACACACACACACACACACACACACACACATTCTAAAAATTACATACTTTCATTCTTGATACAATCTAAGACATTTCTATCGAGTTTGTAAAAAAAAAAAAAAAAAACTGGTTTTTGCCGATACAAAGTTTCTTTTATAAAAAAGCAAAAGAAGGAATGAGAACAGTCTAACTTGCACCATCTTGTAACGTTTTTGTAGTTTTAGTACATAAAAAAGTTGTAAAATTCGGGGTAAAATATTTATTGTAGGATCGATTACGGCTACAGAAGCCGTACTTACATCACGAATTCTACAAAAAAAAACACCGCTAAGGGGACCTGAGAAAAAAAAAAAATTTTTTTTTGAAGGCACAGTCCCGGGACAAAGTTTGTCGTGTTCCTCATACCCTCTTTTATGTCGGAAAAATGATGTACTTGGAAAAAAATCGAGGTCAATTTTTTTCGATGTTTTTTTAAATGTTATTTGCTGAAATATAATTTTTGAAGTTATACTTTTATAGTCGCGTTATGCACGGGAGTAAATCAATGATTTAAAGATTCTGTCTCTCTGTAAAATATGTGACGGAAGTAAATTTGAAAGGAAACCGGAAGTGATTTTGTACACCGGAAGTGAATTTCGAATCTTTCTCATCTCCCTCAAGAAAATGCCTCATCAAGATATATTTTAACTCTTCAATTCCTAAAAAAAAAAAAAAAGAAAAAAAACATGTTCACGAGTATCGAACTCACAACCTTCTGCACATCAGCTAAGCGCCGTATCCATCTACCCACGAACTATCCTTTTTATCCTGTTACTGTTACAGCCTCTTATATTGTGGTTCATGATTTATTTTCAATTAAAATTTTTATTCATTGTTTATCAATAGTTTGTTTTTTAATATTTTATTTATTTATTCATTAACAATTAATTTTTACTTAATTGGATAATTTTTTTCGGACATTTTAAAGCAAAGTTTTACATTATTTTACCGTACATGCAGGCATGGGAAAAAAGAGAGAGAGAACCATACTTTTTTATTCATTACTGGTTAATTCATACGAGGTTCCATGGATAAGTTGTATGATTTTTATTGCGTTTTATTCTTCTAAAATTTTTCAAATTAATCAATATGAGTGGATCGGTGACCGCTCCAGTCTCACCGTTCGTCTTGACCAACCTCAAGGTTCCGCCACATATATACGTATATAGCTAATTTATAGTATAGTGTGTATACTGTGTGTTTAGTGTATTTGTGTGCGGTGTGTAGTGTGTGTACGTATGTACACTATGCGGTAATATATTCCCGAACTCTGAAAATCGAGGCTCCGCGAGTTGAGTGACACTGCAGCTGGTGTTACACAGGTGCTCGCACCTAACCTTACTTACTTTAATACGTGCAGTGGCACTCATCTCGAGGAGCCTCGGTTTTCCGAGTTCGTGAATATATTACCGCATAGTGTACATACATACGTGGGATGCCTGTGTAAATATGTATGAGTGTGCACGTATGTGTATATAAAACGCACATGCCAAGACTTGGTATGATTTTTATTTAAATACAGTAAACAATTACCAAAAATTTTTTGAAAGCTCAGCAGATTGATGCAAATGTCCATAATTATTCAATTGGTTGTTTTAATGACTTAACCTCAAACTATTTAAAAACACACGACATCAATAACAATTCTTAGGGGTTTTCTAAAGGGAAAAAAGAACATCGCGGAGCAGTAATAGAGAAGTGTTGGTTCAAAAACATAATCTCAATCATCAGTGTATTGAATGTATCTATATCGAATATACATGGACAAATTTTGGAAAAAATATTAGCATGTTTAGAAGATCATGACAAGTAATTTTAAATAATGAAAAAACAATTATTTATGGGTTTGTGCACACATAACCTCGAAATATTCGACAATACGCAAATGCTTATACAGAAACCCGATCAGGAAAAGATTCCGGCTTCCATAGATAAGTATACGGCCCGTTTACCACTTGCTTTATAAAAATCCTCATGAACCGTATGTTTTGTGTTATCAGGCGCATATATGGGCTGTGTATAGCTCCCATACGTTCCTATTGCCGTAAACTACCCATATCTTGCCATACAATGCCCATACACATGAGAATATGTATAATAATAGATATGTCCAACCTATAGTTTTGGTGTCTAACTGCTCCAAAATCCTGTTGTTGTTGATAATGCTCACTTCCTATGCACAACTGACTAATGGTAAAATAATGTTTCCTAAAATAACACAGGACCACAAAAAAAATGTCAGGTTACCAATAAGCAAATATGTATTCCTTAAGTATTTTGATGTGCTGAATCCGAATCCGGTGTCCAAATTGCTCTATTACGTCACAATTTTTTACACTTGTTCACATGGGGACCAACTTAAATACTGAAATTATAGCATTGCCGATTATGGACAGGGTTTTCGTTGATAAAAAAAATTATAACGTGATAGAGAAATTTGGACACCGGATTCGGCTTCAGCACCTCAAAATACATAAGAAATAAATATTTGCTGATTGGTACCCTGACATTTTTTTTTGTGGTTAATCAAACAAGCTATGCATGGATAGTGTAATAAATCAGTGCTGTGATTAGTGATGTAATAATGAAAATTATTTACATCTGTTGAACAGATATCTTATATAACATACAATATATATATGTATACATAAGATCTACAAAACACACGTTTCATTGAAAAGAGGTTAGATTTTAATCTGTATGGGCCAAGTATGGGCACTTTAATCACCCTAAAACTGTGCGAAATGGATGGCTACTGTATATTGCCCATATAATCACCTGGTAACACGCCTTAATGGAACCTTAACGGTCCCATGGATGGCCCATATATCGATTTTTGGGGATAGTGAAAGGCCCATATATGCGCCGTACAGTATGTTTCTGATCGGGAAGGCAGATAGGCTAAAAATAACAATTTTTACGGTTGTCCTGAAGGGTTAATAAACATATTGCTGGAAAAATAGTGTGGTTCTAGTCAAGGTTACGCATTAACATCAAATTTTCTAATGTCGGGTATGTGTTGATAAAAAAGTGGTAAAAGAATTGCGAAAACAATTACAACACGTTTGTGATATGACTACGAATGCGTACAAATTATTACAAAATAATTTTGTGACGACACAACCTTTAAAAAATAGGAAATACGCTATATCTCGACGGGTAAGCAAGATAGGTAGAAAATAACAATTTTTACACTTCAATGCAGACATGCGTACGTTACTCAGGATTGATTATGCATATTGTTTAGAAACAACATAAACTTGAAAAAGACTAACGTTTTTAAGTTGATTTTGTTTGAAACTACATTAGCGTAGAAAGTTGTTTTAAAATAATTGGCAGATTCGATAAAAGCGGACAGTCTCTTACTAGCCAGCCTAGCCTCACGTCGTGCCATAGCTTCTGTACACATCTTATCTATATACTATATTCTTCATAATTGTTCATTTATTGAATGGTAAAATATTTATTGCAACTACACCCAATTAAGGAGTATCCTCATTCCAGCGATAATTGCACCACCTTACATACATCGTATCGAGTTATTTAAAATATTTTTTTGTAACAGCTATATATTCATTTATATATTCTCCGCCAAAGAAGTATAACTTCATAGTTGGGTGCCCAAGCACCCGCTGACCCTTTTTTTGTTTTTTTAACCGTTTTCCTTCTGTTAACCACATAAAACAATTTTTTTGAAAGTTTTGACTCGTAGATTCTTATAGGAGATATGCTTTGCTACGAAAAAGCTCGTTGAGTCGAGATTGTAACTTCAACAGGTTCTACGAAAATTGTCTTTTAAGCTGAATTTTCAATAAAATAGCAGTAAATCGTCTTTGTCCTACATCTGGTATATTTGGAACCCTGATACACTCTCAGTAGAAAAAGTAGCATCCAATCTGTGATCAAATAAGCTTTATTACAAATCACTTTATGGCCTTCTAAAATTTCTGGTTCGTAAACAAAAGCCTTTTCAATCTCGTAAGAAAACTACTTTTCCTACCTTAAGCACTTTTAACCTTGGTTTTGGAACCCTCGTACACACTCGGTAAATAGTATAGCATTCACCACTTGAGTGCATCCGGCCAAGGATGAAGCTGAAACTAGCCGCTTCTCCCAGCCGCCTAACCGTCACAATACCGCAAAGGATCTAAAGCGTTATAGAGGCGATAAAATACTTCTAAATGACTGAAATGTTATTTTTTAAAGCAAATAATATGAGACAGTCATAACACTTTACATTTTGGCTATAAATAATTAATAAATTAGTAACAACATAAAATATCCGTTGATGTCACAACGTTGTGTGCTTTTGAAAAAAAAGTCGTGTGAGGAAAAAATTATTCACAAAAATAGTGTATACTTCACCTTAAACGAATACTTTAGATTATCTTAAAGTTTTTAAAAAGTAAATAACAGTGTTTTGCAATAAATAAATAGTTAAGTGAGAAATATGAGACAATTTCTCGTAATTCGGTGTGTGTTTGGCTTTCTTAAGTGTCAAACAATATTTAAGCATTTATACCAGTAATAATTCATTATTTATTAGGCCCGCCAAATAATTCAAAAGTTTTCAAGAGTGTACATATCTCTGTTTTGCAATAAATGAATAGTTAAGTAAGAAATATTAGACGATTTCTCGTAATTCGGCGCGTTTTTGACTTTCTTAAGTGTCAGAACAATATTTAAGTATTTATACCAGTAATCACTTATTATTGATAAGACCCTTTAAACTATCTAAAAGTGTTCAACAGGGTACATATCTCCGTTTTGCAATGAATAAATAGTTAAGTAAGAAATATGAGACGATTTCTCGAAATTCGGCGCGTTTTTGGCTTTCTTAAGTGTCAGAACAATATTTAAGTATTTATACCAGCAATAATCTATTATTTATTAGGCCCTTTAAATTATTGAAAAGTTTCAGAGAGGGTACATATCTCCGTTTTGCAATAAATAAATAGTTGAGTAAGAAATATTAGACGATGCCTGAGAGTTCTTCGGGCGTTGCTTTGGAAGCGTCCGCGACCCTAGGGACCACCCTAAAGAGATACATATTTGCGACTAAACTACTATTATTTGCTAAGATTGCTAAGCTATTGATGATGTAGAAAGAGAAAATGCTTGCAAATTAACGAACCTTTGGAACCACCCTGACAGCATGTACACAAGGGACGAATGATATTTTTCTTACCGAGAGTGTACCAGAGTTCCAAAAGTGAGTCCAAAAGTGCTTGAGGTAGGAATAGTAGTTTTCTCACGAGATTGGAAAGGCATTTGTTAACAAACTAAAAAGGTTGGAAGACTCTGAGGAGATTTATAATAAAGCCTTTACGATCAAAGATTGGATGCTACTTCTGCTACTAAGGGTGTATCAGGGGTCCACAAGTACCAGATGTAGGACAAATACGATTTACTGCAAATTTTTTGAAAACTCAGCTTAAAAGACATTTTTCGTAGAACCTGTTGGACTTACAATCTCGACTCAACAAGCTTTTTTGTAGCAAATCATATCTCCTACAAGAATCTATGAGTCAAATTTTACAAAAAAATTGTTTACGTGGTTAACAGAAGAAAAAATGTATAAAAAATTATATTTTGGCATATAATATTTTAAAAAAACATCGAAAAAAAATGACCTAGATTTTTTTCCAAGTACATGATTTTTCTGATATTTAAGAGGGTATAGGGAACACGACAAACTTTGTCCCGTGACTGTGCCTTGCAAATAAAAAATTTTTATTTCAGGTCACCTTAGTGGTTTTTTTTGTAGAATTCCTCATACATATATCGCAAGTAACAAAAATGATTTGGAGTGCATAAATAACCATTTGTGCCTACGTTTTGAAGAGCCTACAATCACACTGAATAGACGTAATGTTATACAAGGGCTTTAGAAACAATTATTTTGGTTGTCTAAGCCGTGACAGCGAGTTAATAATTTATTAGTTGAAAAAATTATTATTAACAATATAACTTAAATCCTAAACTTTTTAACCCAGTAATCTGGGTGACTGCGAGTTAATAATTTATTAGTTTGATAAATTATTGACTTAATAATTATTAATGTAATAAATTATTGTAAAAATAACTGATTGTTAATAATTTTGTAGTTTGATCAATTATTGTCTTGCTAATTATCGGTTAAAAATATTATTGTAAAAATAACAACGTAACCTACATTCGAAGCTTTGTAACCCAGTAACCCGGGGATTTGAAAGTTTATAATTTATTCGTTAAATAAATTATTGTAAAAATTACTCATCACCAAAATCCCAAACTTTGTAACACAGTAACCAGGGGGACAGCGAGTCGATACATTTTAGGCACGACTGATACTCAGGAGCGCCTTATAGTTTTGCCAGAGCAAAAAATGTAAGTATCCTTAAAACTTATTGTTTTTGTGTAAAGAAAATTTTGGTAAAAAAAAAAATTGCGATCGCGGACCTTAGCCTCAGGGGTGTGTGTATGTATGTATGTGTGTAATCAAGTTTTTTGATTAACTCATGCAGTTTTCGTCGGATCGGGCTGAAATTTGACAGAAAGCTTCGTCTTTAATGTGGAACGTGATGGTTTGAAATCGGTAAGGTTTCCTGTTTTAGAAAAAAAATGGCAGTCATTTGAAGGTGATACTTTAAGTGAAAAAAACCAGTTTTTCGGCTATAACTTTGTTACGTGATATTTTCGAGATATGTTGTGAAAGACAAAGTTGTAGATCTCATTAAAATACAACTTTTAGGTATTCAGTATTTTCGTCCAGAAAGTAAACCCAAACGTTCTGTGAGCCAAAAAGTGCTCGTAAATGTATAAAAAATCGCTTTCCCCTATCGAACTTATTTGTTTGACATTTTAGATTATAAAATTAAATGTAAATGTTGTAGATCTCATTGAGATACAACTGTTTTGTATTTAAAATTTTCACGTTGGATGTAACCCATACGTTCTATGAGCCAAAAAGTGCTCATAAAATGATTAAAAAGTCGTTTTTCCCTATCTAACTTTTTTGTTTCACATTTGAGATAAAAAATTTAATGTTAAGGTTGTAGATCTAGTCGAAATATAAGTTTTTTTTGTATTCAACGTATTCAGTTATAATGTCAAATTGGCGCTCTGAATCGCAAAAAACGCCGAAAAATCGCAAAATTACTGTTTTTACCCATCTAACCTATTCGTTTTACATTTTAGATTACACAGTTGATATAAAACTCATAGATCTTTAAAAATATAACTTTTTCTCATCTAATATTTTTGTCTGTAAGAACAAAGTAACACTATAAATCGCAAAAAGATAAAATAATAGCTTGTCATTTATAACAATGGATAACAATACACATCTCTGTCGTTGACAAGCTTGTGAACAGCCTTGAAATAAAATATTTTTGTACCGTGGGATGTATAAAATTGTTTACCAGCCCTGCACCGAGAAAAGAAAGTACGTACTTTCGTACAGTATGGTAATAACTGTAATATATTCCCTTATATCAGTCGTGCCTTATATGCAAAAACAAAGTTTTTGCATAAATTTAGCTGCTTGTTAAGTTTAAAAATATTATCGACTCGCTGTCCCCTTATTACCAGGTTGAAAAGCTTGGGATTTAAGTTTTGTTGTTAATTTAACTGATAAATTAATAACTCGCCGTCCCCCGGATTACTGGGCTTAAAAGTTAAGGTTTTAGGTTATGTTGTGAACAATTTAATCAACTAAAAATTATTAACTCGCTGTCCCCCCTCCCTGGGTTACTGGGTTAAAAAGCTTGGGATTGAGGTTATAATGTTCATAATTTATTTAACTATTACATTAACAACTCGCTGTCCCCCGGGTTACTGGGTTTAGACGCTTGGGATTTATGTCCCTTCGATTTCGTGGATTTGCCCATATAGCCCGTATAGCTGATTTGAATGGTGCGCGCTCAGTTGGTGGCCACTTTTGGCAGCGTTGGCTCGTTGGCTGTCTTCCGTGCGTACATACATATTTGTACACACACGCACGAACACACACACACACATTTGGACTCCTACACAATAAATAGTTCGGGCATACAGATACAATAATTGCATGTGAATCGCGAAAAAGTGTGTCTCAAGGTCTGAAACCCGTGTTAACGATTGTCCCACATAGTGGGTGAAATTACAAGAAAAATGAGCCCTGTCTCGAGGGTGTGCCTCAAAAAAAAATTTTATTTTATTTACTGTTGGGGGGACAAAAACGGGATATTTTTTGGGGATTTGCTCATATATACATATATAAATTTACATGTTAAAATGTGCACGCGCGCGAGCATGTGTATGTGTCATCAAATACACTGAAATATGAGGTGAAAACTTTCCGTTTCCTTCCTATGTAATGTTTTGGACCTGCTGATCGAAGAAGACAAACATCGATAGCCCTAAGGTAAAATTTGTCATAGTGTCACTAAAAGTCTTGTAGCATTTACCTCAATGCTGGTCTCAAAACACATCCTAAAACTGATCTCTAAAGTGATCATGAAAATGATATTAAAACTGGTCTAACATTTCAGTTTCTATTAAAGTCCCTGGCCTTGTAAACTCTCACAGTAACAGAATTCTTGCCTTCGCTGGGAGTGATCACAGAATCCACAGTCCGTGCATACAAAAACTTTTCTAGATAAGTTGACAAACAGTTTTTAAGTGCTAAATCAACTGGTATACGGACATTAATGACAATGTGCTTTTTTGGCTGCAAACATATTTTTTTTAAACTATCGGCAACCTCACAAATCATGGTATGAGTCAGTTTTAGACATGTGCATGTGAATAGTCATCTGGAACATTGTATGGAATATAACGGGATAAAGCAACTGTTTACTTAGCTTAACTTGTTATAAAGCAATGTTGTCATTCTTTAAATATGCATCAACACAACTTTCCAAAAGATAATGCTTGAAAAAAAAATTGTTACATTCACTTTAAATTATTTAAAAAAAGATGTTGGCAGACATACGAGCCCATTATGCATTCTTGTCTCGCTACCACAAACTCATTCAGCACTTCGAAATTTTTTCTGAACTTGTCTGAAAGGGTTTATGCACGCATTAACTGCGCCTACTGTTATTACTCCTAGCGAAGGCAAAAACTGAAACATCCACATTTATGTGTACGGGTCAAGATTTAAATAGTTCCAGTAAGTATGAAACGTTACTTGAAAAATTAATAATTTGTTCAAATCAGTTAATGTTTGAACTTGATCTTTGATAGAAATACCACGTCGAAGCAATTAAAAAATAAATCTACATGACTAAAAAACTTTCAAGTCGAAAATCATCAAATATTCTTTTGCCGAGGCTGCACAAACTGATAGTATAGGGTCTATAAGAAATAAACAAATCCCAGGGTTGATATTTTTGGGAAACTAAACTGGGGATCATACTCGACACATAAAGTACAGTGTATTCCACAATTTAAGTCTTTCAAAATGCCTAATCAGAAGTTAAATAAAATATTAATTTAGAAAAATCACTAAAAATGGTTTAATTTTATGTTATTACAAAAAATCTAAAAAAGCTTCTCATTATGTTGAGTTGGTTTTAGTTTGTATTCATATTTGTGAAGGGATATATCCTTAATGTTTGTGCCAGTTTACAATTTTGACATGAAACACGAAAAAATCTGTTATCTCCGCAAATAAAAAAGGCTCCATTGTGAGACAGTGATGTATTAAAAAGCAACTCAGTGGAATAGTAAATAATTAGAACCTGGGCCAATCATAAGCAGGAAATACTGAAGGGAATAACATGCTTTTAAAAATACATCCTTATCGCATACCTTGATCAAGTCCAGTATATTCACGATACAATAAAACAAGATCCTATTCTGCTCTCCAAGCAAGAATCAGAAATTTTCCAAGCAATCAAACGCTTAAGAAACAGTTGTCTGAAAACAATGTAAAAACAAAATTTTCTGCTTATAATGCATGGTGACACGTTTCAAGTGAATAAAAATATCAATAAAAATGTGCAAAGATCTTTACCTTCCAAATAAAACACAATAACTTGTTCCATAATAACTTGAAAGTTGCTAGTACCTTGGAATACCGTAAAACATTGACCTCGATGTAAACACACCGAATGACACGACAGATCGATCAGTGTACATATAGACAAAGGCCCTGTACGAAAGTAAAATATGTAAATAAACGTTTTATGGTTAGAGTGCAACTTTGAAGTTTTGAATTGTACGTAATAAGTAGACAAGCATGCGAAACAAACGCTTATCTATCATAAAAGTACTTACCTTTGAATCCAAGATGAAGCGTGACAAAAAGATTTTGTCAAATTGCGTTATGAGCAATTACTCATAGCATCGGCTTGTCGACCACGTGCGTGCATTATACCTGAAAAAAGTATAAGTGCGAATAGACACTGCGTAAAAATATACCTACTCACAATTCATGCAAAGTATAAGATTTGAGTTTGAACTGAAATTAATATTTACCAAGAAATTTGATATGTATTTGAAGATGTTTTCTAATTTATTTCACTAACAGTTAAGTACACGTCTCTCGACGTCTCGACAGTCTCGTCTCGCCTACCAGATCTGCAGCTCTCACTTGAATAACAGCTGAGCACGAGCACACGTATACTACCTTAGGCTGCGAGCACATGGTGCAGGATTGACTGTCAGCAATAGAAACAGCCAATCAGCGTGAAACAGGAAAGTTCTGATTGGCTGTCTCTATTGCGGACAGTCTATCCTGCAGCTCTATCCTGCACCATGTGCTGGCAGCCTTATACGAGTTAGGACTCAGTCCCATGGTGCAGGATAGAGCGTGCACGATAGAATTTTCCCCATAAGCTTAACACGGCGGCTTATGTATCCTGCACGCTCTATCCTGCACCATGGGACTGAGCCCTTAGGCCGCGGTTACATGCAGCGGAAATAACCTGCGGGAGCGTCATAGCGGAACCGTAAATCCTCTGACATCTCTTTCCCTCTCAAGGGCTAAACGGTTCCGCTGTAACGTTCCGCTCGCATGTAACCGCGGCCTCGCTGCTTCCAAAATTTGTCACTTTACGGAGATTTACACAGGGTAGTGGCGCTATCGCTATGTTGCCAATCCCAATACGAGTTACGATGCAGCTGATCATGTAATCAGCAGCCCGCATTGCCCGCAATGCTCTATATATGTGTATATATGAATACACCAATACATATATGTGCGTGTTTGCGTGTGTGCACACACGTAACGATACCTTTAACATGTACATGTACGACGTCGTTCAACATCTGTGCATACTCTTACGTAGAATCTCGAGAAAAGACCTAAAAATGAATGATACATTGAGTAGACAATAATTAGACACTTTAATTACGTTTTTATAACATTTAACATACGTTTTAAAAGATGTACAAAAAATAAATTCGTTGAGAACTCTGACAGAATTCATTTAATGGGACATAATTTGAACAAGTAGCGAATACTGTAAGAATTATTATCGGTTTTTTTTTATAATCTTACGGAATTCCACAAGAATACTACAAGAATGTTATGAATACGTTTGGAATTCGTATTGAACTCAGTTTAATGAATTCGTTAGGAATTAAATGTACGAATTATTTCTGAGTCCATCGCGATTATGATTAATGAATTCGTTAGGAATTAAATGTACGAATTATTTCTGAGTCCATCGCGATTATGATTGCCGGCTGGGATACCCATTACCTAGCTAACCCGTTACCCGGGGGACGACGAGTTATTGATATAATAATTAAATAAATAAATTATTGAATAACAAGATAACCTAAATCCCAAGCTATTTAATCCGATAGCCCGATGATAGTGAGTTAATAATATAATAAATAAATAAATAATTGATTATAGAACAGGATAACCTAAATCCCAAGCTTCGTAACCCAGTAACCCGGGGACAGCGAGTAATTATTGTATAATTATTGAAATTAAAAAGCTAAGTAAAATACTATTGACTCTCTGTCCCTTGGGTCACTGATTTAAAAAGCTTGGGATTTAGGATATCTTGTTCTTTTTATAATAATTTATTTAATTATCATATTATCTCGCTGTCCCCCAGGTTACTGGGTTACTAAGCTTGGGATTTAGGTTATCCTGTTCTATAATCAATAATTTATTTATTTATTATATTATTAACTCGCTATCATCGGGCTATCGGGTTAAATAGCTTGGGATTTAGGTTATCTTGTTATTCTATCATAAATTTATTTACTCGTTATACTCGCTGTCCCCTGGATTACTAGGTATAAAAGCTTCGGATGTAGGTTATTTTGCTGTTTATTCAATAATTTATTTAATTATTATATTACTAACTTGCTGTCCCCCGGGTTACTGGGTTAAATAGCTTGGAATTAAGGTTATCTTGTTATTTGATCAAGGTGAAATAGCTTAGGATTAAGGTTATATTGTTGTTTAATCAATAATTTCTTTAATTATCATATTAATAATTCGCTGTCCTCTAGGTTACTGGGTTAAATAGCTTGGGGTATAGGTTCATAGTTCCCCTGGGTTACATGTTTTTTGCGGTTTGCCCATATAGCCAATTTGAATTGCGCGCGCTAATCCGGGGCTACATTTGGGATCCTTGGGCATGTAATTGGCGGGACTCGGTTCGAGTCTCGTCGTTTGCCTAGGGTTCGCTCCGCTTGCTTTTTTTCGGGGTTCGATTAACTGTTTCTCTTACGTTACGGACAACGT
>JAPYYV010001316.1:0-25571 GCA_030522625.1 Copidosoma aretas
CAGCTTCTTCGTAATCCGGAGCGTGGTTACAATGGGTGGATTGCTGAGGACCTTTATGTACAATAATATTGTCTCTCCCAGAAGTTACTGCCCATGCATTGCATTCTCCTTTCCTGCGGCAATTCCAGTAGACGCGCGCCGACCAATCGCCAGAATGCTTGTAGTAAAGATAACCGTCGATGTGTAAATATACACTTCAACGAACGTCAATTAATTCGACCACCATCGTAGCAATAGTTTTTTTTTATAATTTAACAATGAATTTACGACACTACCAGTTTACTCGATTATCACGACGATAACCAAAACTTAGTTGTTGACGTTGATAAAAGAAACAAATAAACAATATTTGTGCAAGACGTGAATGTAGTCGGAGACAGTTAATTGCAATTGTTCGAAAAATTCAAATGTTCGTAAAACATAAAATTGGAAAACATTTTTTGTGACATTTTTACATTTGGGATAATAGTGTTTGGGATAAAATTTTCTCGGAAATTTTTACATTTGGGAAAATAGTGTTTGGGAAAAAAATTTTTTGGGAAAACCAACATTTTGGGAAATTTAATTTTTGGGAAATACGGCCTTGGGAAAAATTGATTGGGAAAACTGACCCGGGAAAAAAATTTTTTGGGAAAACCAACATTTTGGGAAATTTAATTTTTGGGAAATACGGCCTTGGGAAAAATTGATTGGGAAAACTGACCCCCAATCAAATCATATTGCTAATCATCATATAAATATATAAAAAAATGTATAATAACGATCAGTTTTTCTCTTATTTGTTAAAAAGCTTATAATTGCTTTATTATTTAATTGAAAAATAATTATTAAACGATATTAAAATTTTTTTTTATTTTTCAATATTTTTATTTTGTTTTTTAATGCTGTGTTAAAAATATTATTTTTTTTAAACTTTTGATTAAAAAAAAAAGATGACTGAAAAAAACAATTACTTCGGCTAGGACTTCGGACAGATCCACAGACGTGATGGATTGTGATTTTAGATAACTTAGCCCATATCACCGAGTGCATTTATATGGAACAAATATGTTACGTTTTTTTGGATTAACTCAACGGTTTTTTTTTTCAATTACTATTACTTTAAATACTTATAAAACAACTATGTAAGCTATGCCGAACATATTAAAAATAATCGTACTCTTGAATAAATTTCATAGACAAATTATATTAATAATCATCATAAAAATACATAGAATTTCCTATAACAATAGTCAATTTTTCTCTCATTTATTAAAGAAGTTCATAATTGCATTATTATTCAATTTAAAAAATGATTATTGAAATACATTCTAATCGTTTTTTATTAATAAAAATTCTAACATTCTTATTTTAATGCTGATTGGAAAATATTTCTTTTAAACAATTTTTAATTTAAAATATAATAGAAAATTGAAAAAAAGATGCATGGGCTAGGACTTCGGACAGATACAGAGACGTGATGAAATGTGATTCTAGATAGGAAATAATCAACATCAAATTAGCTCATATTATTGACTGACGATTTATATAGAACAAATATAATACCTTTTTTTTGGTAAACTTACTTGCTCTTTTTTGAAAATTATCATGTTCAATATCATTTGTATGTGCAAGATAATTTATCATTATCTCTATGAAAAATTCTTTGATTTAAACTTTCTACTTTATCTCTTTTGCTCTAGCCTAAAACTGCTTTGAGGCGGTTCGTCCGTGAAGTCAAAACGATAAGATTGTGATAAAAACTATTGGAATCTATTTGTTGAGTTATTAGAAATGTTGTGTCAAAATTTGATGCCAATCCTCAACACATTTTTTGCGAAAATTAAACCCAAAGTTCTGTTTTTTAACATGGGCTCTTATCAGAGAGGCGAACAATTTTACAGTAAAAGTACTGTATCTTTTTTTACAGCGATAAGAACTTAAAAAAAAACATACTTCATTAAAACTTATCCAATTATGAAACTAAGAACATCAAAAACAGTAAATTCTACAACACAGTTTAGGAGATATTTATACAAACGTAAATAAAATCGCAAGAGGCTCCTATGCTAAACGCATGCGGGGGACAAGAACGCGACGTCTGCTGTCAGTCGACTTTTCACGTGTCACGATGGCTTTTCACATGATCACTTCTAGAATCCGTTCTACTTAAAATTATGATACGAAACTTGGTGTAGCCTTTCATAAGACCTTGTACTTTGATGCTATATCATTAAAATGTCTGATTTCCAAAATTCGTTGCATGCTTTTATTGATACAAGATTAGATCGACTACGCTGTTTAACTCCTCATTTTTTATCGCACATACAAAAAGTTCTTATGTTTTTTAACTTATACTATAAGAAACTAGATGCCTTAAAGTATATTATGTAATTTTTTTGAGGCATATTAATAATACACTGATGAGTACTGGCGAGTTCGACACACATGCATCTTCTGTAATCGAGAGAGCGGACGTTTTTGAGCTAGGTTAGTACAGCTGACTCTAACACAGCACCTTATGGGAGAGATCGTGCTCCCTTTCACCCCCCCGGAAGAGCGGACGAACCTCCTAAACTGTCCTTTGCTCTCAATCTGTCGATTTTTTCCGTGCCGGGAAATTTTATTTTTGAGAACCACACTTCTCGGTCCATGTCCTATCTCTTAACTTCCAATGCATCTAATTTGAATTCAAACAGATCTGTTTTTATCCTTTGTTCATTTCCAAAAATCAATATTTTCCTTTTTTATTTGTTGATTTCTAGTATATTCCATGTAATTTATTTAAGTAAATCTTTCTGCATATATTTTCTGTCGTTAATATGCTAGGTGCCTTAAACAACGTCAATAGATAATTTGAGACAGTCAATTTTGACTCTGCCTACTGTTATACCTCCTGTATTATTATAGATTCACTTATGGCCTATTCTTCAGACAAATAAACTTAAAAGTATCAGGCTTAATGGACACACTTGCCTGTTCTTTTTCATATTTTTGAATAAATTTGTTATCCCCTGGCCATAACTAACTATTTTTTTTTTATATGCTCAGATTCTTTTAAACATTTTTGTCATTTTTATACGTTTTTCTTTTAAAATTTTGCTTTTAATTAAATAATCTAGTACAAAAATATGGTATCTTGTTCTCCCTTTTGTTCTGATAGCAGCATAGCACTCGTTTATTATTTTTTTACTTTTTTACCAATTTTTCTACATTTTTAGCGATGATAATTTCTTAAATCTTGTATGTTACATTTGAATAGCCACTCCTCTGCAGTTTTAAAGCACTTCTACTTTTTTCCTGCATTGTAAAATGGATAGATTCATGCTATTTTCCACTGTTCGATAGTAATTGTGTTAGTCTATGAGCTATAAATAAAGTTTTTGAATTCAATCATCAAAAATATTTGCAGATTATTAAAACAATTTTCCATAATTCTGTCTTCTTCTGTGTCTTTTCTGTCTTTTATTTTCGGCAAGGCATTTTTTTTAATGATGGATAAATTCCTAAAAAAATTACCCTTTTAAGTGCTGTATCGAAAAATCTTAGCATTAATAATGCCGAGAGACGCTTTGAAACCTCCAAAAGTAGTATTTTGCGTGTAGGTATTTGAATGCGTCATAAGAAAAGCTTGTCTTATCGCTTATTCCCGAATTTTCTTAAGATCTATAATGAGACATACAAAATCTATCTCCCTAAGATCCTCGTAATACTTTTTGTTTCAATGTAGAGGATTCTTTTCGAGGCTTCCATACGTATAATGATACATTTCTGGTGCATGATTATAAATATCGTTATTCTATTTATTATTATTGATTGCTACATAATTAATTGTCTTAATTGATTTACTTTGCGATTTACTTGGCGTTGTGATTTACTTTTCCCAAAAATTGCCTGACATTTTTTTGTGTTTTTGGAGTCATAAAATTTTTCACTTGCTATCAACTATCTTTTACTGGACTAATTGAATTATTTTTAATGATATAACCTAAACACTTCACTGAATCCGATGCTAAAGTACATTTTGAGAATTTAAGCCTCAAGCCTTCTTTCTTAATTGCATCTAGTAATTGTGATAAATGAGTAATGTGCTACGCGAAAGTGTTTGAAAATACTATGATATCATCAATATAGTTTGCTACACAGTGATTCAAGGTACATTTTTTTATTATAATACTAAATATTTGTTGAAAAATGGCTTGTGCAGTTTTTAAACCAAAAAGTAGGCAAGTCCATTCGTAATGGCCTTCTTTGGTCAAAAATGCTGTTTTATACCAATCGTTGATCTTAAAGGAAATTGACCAAAATGCTGAGTTTATATCCAGTGTGGAAAAAAAATTACAATTTCGTGTTTTTATCATTATATCTTAAATTAATGGGAAAAGTTGCGATTAAAGAATAACTATTTCAATTAGATCTCGAAAGTCTATGCATAATCTTGATTTTCTTCCATCATCTTTTTTAAGTGCTAATGTTACTGGGGCAGCAAAGGGACTATAAGATTCTTCTGTTAAGTTTTTTCTTAGCAAAATTGATATTTGTGTCTCTATTTCCTGTCTATGTTCAATAGTACATCTATAAGATCTTTTACTACAGTATTTTTCAACTAATAAATTGATCTGAGTGTCATAATCTTGAACTGTACCTATATCATATTTGTCTTTTGCAAAAACTGATTTATACTTTTCCAGTAACTCGTCAATTTTTCCTTTTTGATAAAAATCTAGAGTATTTTGTGAAATTTAAAATTTTTGTGTATTTATGTTTTCGTTAAAATTAATTTTGTGTGTATTTTCACATTTCTCATGAGTAGTATTTTTTTTATTGATTTTCACACCGTCTTTTTAATTTTTTATCTTTTGCATAATTTCTAAATCATCATTTTGGACTAACTTAAATTGTTTTATCATGTTCAATCCAATCAAAAAATCGTGATTAAATTCTTTATTCTCAACGACAAATATATTTATAAATTTTTCTGTATCAAAAATCTTAACTTTTATGGTTATCATTCCATCGCTCATTGCTGCACAATTAATCGTCGTCAAATTTTCCTTCTTCGTTGTATGTTTATTATTATAATTTCTTAAATTTAATAAATTTGAGTTTATTAAGGACACATTCGACCCTCAATTATAAATACCGATCACTTAAATTGAATCATTTAAAAGCAATTTGACATTGATTAATGGCGGAATAACAAATTTTTTGGATCCGTATCATTCAATTCTACTTCTAATTTGGAGTTGCTTACTACATGAATCTTGTTTTTTTTCTCTTTTTTGTGGTAAACTGGAACTCCTTACGTTGTAAACCAACACATTGACTCAGCGTAAAATCGAGTACATTTGTTTAATTTTTCCCAAATTTTACATGGTAAAATTCTCTCTGATCCTCCTTTCACAAAGAAATTTGTTTTCTTCAAAAAAGTTTTATTTTTCACTAAATGTTCATATTTATTTATTTCCCTGTAAAAATCCTCGACTTGCTTTAAGCTATCTCTATCGATTTGATTCAATATAAAGTAGGTAAACCTGTCGCAATAAGATCAATTAGGGGGCTAGCCTCGAATGTTCTTATATCTAATAACAACTTTTTTTTTCTTAAAGCGTAATCCATCAACGTACCTTCTCGATATTTAAACGACAATGACTTTATCTGATCCCATCCTTTGTTGACAAACGTTTCACAGAATTTTGATTTCCATTGTTCCCATTGTGCTTTTAAGCTTAACTTTACCAGCATTGAGCTATACTAATTTAGGCACGATCAAACCAAAAATAATCTAAGAGTTTCTATTTTTCTTTCATCCTCTTCTATTTTCCATCGTTCACATTCGCTTTCAAATATGCCGATCCACTGACTAGCGTTGGGGTTCTTACTGGTAAATTTCTCCAAAATAAATTTTTGTGAAATGCTTTCTAAATTTACAGTTTTTACAGGCGTTTGTTTACTGTCACATATAGATAAGATTATTTCTATCAATTTATTTGTTTCACTGTCGCTAGTAGGATTATATTCATTTGTGATACCTACAAAGCAATATTCAGAAAATTGTAAATTTCTCGAATCATCGAAATATGCGTTCATCATCTTATTAGTTAATTTTATCAACACTTTCCTTGATTGATTCCTTTTTTTTAACGTACATTTATCTGATTGAATGTTGCTGTACCTTTAATAGTTGTATGCAAGTTTGCTGGCCAAAGAGTCTTGGGAACCTTGAAAGCTTTTCCTTCTTCCGTTGTGATTGACATAATGGCATACATATTTGATTTTCCATCCTCAGATGCTATAATTGAAAACATGAATTGTAACTTCTCCATATTTATGACAAAAATGTCGTTTTATAATGGGTTTTATAATTCAGGAATCCGAATTGAATAAGCCAACTGAGTTTTTGTAAAAGAGATTACGAATTTATTTACAAATAAATTACATGATTTTAAAAGTGACATTATTTACAAACATATTAAAAAAACGACATTCAAGCCTATTATTACAATTGGATTTCCCTAACTAAATATTATTTTAGCATTAACATGTGCATAAGACTAGAGTTCATCTCAGACTACTGTTTAACATCTCATTTGTCTCAGCGGGTGGTATTACAAAATATTAACATTGGCACGCATGCACGGCGGTATCGCAATTTAAAGATAAGAAAATTATCTTTACATATATATATATATATATATATATATATATAAATGTATATACATACATATATTCTTTGAACATATAGGATTCTTTTCACGGCTCCCATACGTATAACCATAAATTTTTGGTGCACGATTATGAATATTGTTATTTTACTTATTATTATTAATTGTTACATAATCAATTGTCATAAATGTTTGTTTTTCATATAGGTATTTGCATACTTATAAGAAAATAATAGTGTTATCGACATTTATTACAAAAGAAAATGCATGTTTGGGTGGTAGCTGGGGGAGGTAGGGGGGTCTGATGGGGAGCTAAGGGGGGCTGGGTGGTGCGGGGGAGGTGTGCGGGGGGTAGCTAGCTTTAATTATTTAAGGGCATATTTTACGGTACAATGAAATGAATTTTACATTATTTTGGGTGGAGGCGGGGGGGGGGGGGGGCTTTAAGGGGGCGGGGGCAAGTGGGTTGGGGGGAAGGGAAGCTAGTACTTACTCTAAAATAATACAACTATACATTGTAGGAAGTTATAATAATGTGGCTAATCAAAACCTAACTTGCCCAGATCGACTTCAAAATTTGTTGAAACTAAACTTGCAGGAAAAAAAATTTTTTTTTACAGTATTTGTATTGCAAATACCATCCTCAACAAGTACCTTAAGCGATTTTACTGCAAAGGTTTTCGTTTCATAAATATACAATATTTTACAATGTTGAAATTTAGTCAATTTGTAAAAAAACAAGTCTACCCTAGGAAGGTCTAGGTAAGCTATATTTGAGGTTGAAGTTTTCTGACATAGCTTAAAGGCATTAGGTACATACTCTTTTGTATCTACCTTACCGACTAACTCACTTTAAGAATAATTCATTAATTCTTATTCATACAGCTGTTTTCTCGTTAAAATACGAGACACCGGCCGAGCTTATGCTTTGAGGAATGAACCGAGTCAATATAAGTAGTGATCCGTTGAGAGATGAGAAAAAAGCTACATTTTGTTACTGTGAAACAGCAACTGAAGTGCCAATTACACGAAATGTAACAATTTCTAAAAAGATATGCACTAAATAACTGAAAATTTTATATAGGATCTCTAAAATAAAGTTACAAACGAAGGTCTCCTTATATTTTGTGTGAATTTTGATTTTAAAAAATATATATATTCATCAGCAACAGTTTGTACCTTACCGGCAACTTTGTTTTTAGTAATAACGAGTTCTAAAGCTATCCTCGGGTAAAATAAAGAGAAAAGAAACACCAAGCTAGTACTTTGAGGAGCATATCAAGCCAATATTCATTGTAATACGTTGTAAATTAAACAAATTAAGTTCAATCTCGTGATCGTCAAAAGTACTGAAGTAACTAGTGCGGATTGCCTGAGATATAACTTTTCTCTTTGAATTTGTAACGGATAACAATAAATCTTGGCTTGATGGACTCCTTAGAGTACTAGCTTGATGGGTCTTTTCTTTATTTCACCTGAAGACTGATTTATAATTAGTTCTTACCAAAAACACAGTTACCAGTATGGTAGAAACGGTTTTTGATGAATATTTTTTTTAAACTCAATATTTACACAATATCTAAGAAGACCCTCGTTTGTAACATTATTATAGAAGACCCTGTAAAAATCTTAAGTTATTTATGGAGTAATATTTCTAATGAAGTAAGATAAATATTGACTTGATCGATTCATAAAAGCATCAGCTAAGCCAGTCGTTTCGTATTTTAACGAGAAAACAGCTGTATAAATAATTTTTAATGAATGTTTCTCGAAGTTAGGTAGTCGGTAAGGTAGACACGAAAGGGTATGAATCTAATGCCCATAAATAAAAGCTGGAATCCAGCTCGATCGAATAAGAAAAAGTTTCTATACTTTACTGCTACTATTCGAATGTTACAGCTGTTTAAAGAAGAGACACGAAAATTGTTGAAAACGGGATTTCATGAATATTTAACGAGACTACGTTGTTAGTCTTTAACCGCTATATCATTCAATCGGTCCCACGAGATTCAACAATCTTTTTATTAATAGATCGGGTTCCACTTAAACTTTTATTACAGTCAAGTTGAGACCACTTAAAATAGTGGACTACTTTGATACTAGCGATAAAGTTGATCAATCACCGAGACACGTCTAATATTTTAGCTTGACAGAGCAGGAAAAAAAGTTTTGTACAGATCCAATGCACAGAAGCGAAATAAGAGACAAGTTCAGAATCGTGGTGACGGAGAAGGGATAAAGAGGGCAGGGGACGGATAGGACATTTCGACGTTGAACATCTCGTGCAGCTCGTAGATATAGTTTAAATTTCTTTTTTCCACGTACCACTTTTAGTACTAACAAATTCTTACACAAAATGCATAACCCGTACCTTTAAAGACTACACTTGTTTCGGAATAAAAGGTGACGGGAAGACAAGAAAGTTTTAGCAATCGCGTAAATTGAGGATACAAACGCTCACTACCGACTAAGCGCTCAATAAATACGGACTCTGTCACTCGCGTTTATTTACCTCCAGTGTGCAGTACGAGAATCCACAGTTTGGTGGGATCAAAAATCTTTTCTCTTTTTTTTTCTGAGCCAATGACGTAGTAGTCAATTAATTAAGACGAAAACTCGTCACAAAATGTATGTGCTTCGTCGGACAACTTATTGACAAAGTGAGTCTTTGATATTGGTGGAAACTTGTAGAGTAAACATCAATGTTTTTGATATACGTCTTCAGATGGTGCCCGTGACTTATACGTAAGTACACCAAGGGTAGAAAGTTAAAAAATTGAGTTTGTGACAGGTGGACGGAAACACATTTCGACTCTTTTTTCTTCAAAATCTCTACAAAAATTGATTTTTATGCTTGTTTTGACTTCTACATAAGTCAGAACACAAAATGTCACGTGGATATAGTACACCGTCACATTTAATTTCGTTTTTGAATTCGAGTGCCAACGCAATACGGGATCTGGATAAATTACTGGTCATATACACACACATCCACACACATATATATACGTTTACATATCCATCGACTTGTATATCAATTTTGGTATGTGGCTTTAGGAATGCTCAGATCTTTTTAAGTATCATAGTTAAACATTTATTTGTGCACATAAGTTATGTACACTATTCTTACAACTCGCTAAAAATATGCACAGTGCACGTATTCTACACATAATTTAGTGAAAGTAGTTGTCAATCACTAGAGGCAGTGCCAGCTGCAGATCCCTTAACTTTCTTTAGTGGCCGTATTCTGTAATTTAGCGAGCTTCTACACCACGCTACACCATAACTCAGGTGGTATTGCGTAACAATTAAAATAGTTTTCTGACCGATTCTTGTTGACTGCGCATGCATGGAAGACGGAAATTGGTTACGGAACGAACGGAAATCTTCACCCAGCATTATAAACTTACCTCAAGGTAGTAAACAACTATCTGGTAAATCTCAAAAAGGTCTATTACCAATTTTGTAGGCGTTTTGAGGTATCATTCATGCTTTGTACAAAATAATAACATCAGCCTCAGGCAATGGTGTTTCGTCGAACTGTGACTCTTATATGATACTCGCATTTATACTCAAATCTAAAGGTAATCTATAACTGCAAAGGTCATATGCCTTGTTATTTCTTTTAAATGTAAGGTAGAAACAATGACTTTCCATGACATCGATACAATTTTTTTACTTTGAGACACAAAATAACAAATTTATGTTCTGTACCAAAATGTCTTACCAGATCCCTCTGCACCATTGACAAAATAAATGTTGTTGCTCCAAATTATAATTTCTTCAAAAATACAATTATGAACATGATTCGATTAGAATAATTTGCTAAACAGATTTTCACTAATCATTATTGTATCGTCTCTTTGAAAATTTTTTTAACAAACGTTGTGAGCTTAGATAATCCAAAGCATTTACATGACAAATCATTCAATTTAAAAATGTCATTGAAGTGTCATAGAGCTTTATTAATATTTTCAGATAAATCATCATGAAAATACTTTCTGAATCTATTCCAAATCAGATTTTCTCAAAAATATTCTAGTCTGAGGAACCAGGTGAAAAATTTTCTGAATTAAAATGGTTGTAAAACCATACAAGTTTCTTCAAAAGTGTAAATGCTTTCAGAATCATCACCAACTAGACCCATGTGTACAACAGTTTCTTTATGATTATCATATTGCACATAAATAAATATTTGTATATCTTCAAAAGATTTTCTTCATCTGACTTTGCTTAGTATGATTTTCAAATTAAGTCTTTCTCGATTCTTGGTGATGCAACGTATGTTTTTTTATGCATGAACGCTTAGTGCAATGTATAGTCTGATCATGAAATATCAAGTGGCGTGGTAGTGCCACGCTGGCATGCAGAAAAACTAAGCGAGTGCGCCACCGCAAAACTCGTTTATTTCTATTTTGGCCAACCGGAATTTAAATAGCTCCTTATTTGTGATTGTACTAATATTTAGCTCTAGCTTTTTAGTATAATATTTAGTTAGGTTCTGAAGCATTAAACATCGTTATAACAACCTTGATAAGATACAAAAAGACAAAACTTTTTTTAAACCTGTGTAAGGATATAAAAAAAAAGTTTTATCACTAGATCATTAAAGTTATTTCGAGGGTTTCTAAGATATGACTGATTCAAGAAAGAGAGTTACAGATTTTCTTAAATAAAAAAAAATTGTTTAATAATACGAGGATATGAAAACAAATATTTTAGGCGTTAAATTATTTAAATAACTCAAAGGGTTTCTAAGATAAGAGTGATTTTTTACATAAATCTTAGTACTACTCTCATAAAAACTGAAGAAAATAACGAATTAGGATGATTTAAAATGTAAATTAAAGCTATTTTAAATCTCTATTAGATTTTACTATCGGGATTCAAATTAATTTTTTCATATCCGTAAAGGGGTAAAAATCTATTTTTGGACTATAAAAATCGTTATAAAACCTTTATATAGTATAAAACTTTAATTTTTTCCGAGCCGTCATAAGGATAAGGAAACAGAAATTTCGAGCCCAGAATCATTGGAATCTACCATTGGGTTCCTGAAGAATGACTGATTACACACACACACACGCACACACGCGCGTGCACTTACACTCACACCCACACACACACACGCACACCCACACACACACGTGCACACACGGACAAACTTTTTCTAAAAATGTTATTTTCTACTTTAGACACTATGTAACACATTTCTAACGTATTTCCGCAAAATTTTTGTTTTACCGTAACAACGCTCCTCTATGAGGATGCAAAAAATTTAAGAGCTGAACTTTAGCCTTACATTTTTTAGTATGTCTTATGATCAAGCTATTTCTGTCTATTATCCCAAGTATTTAAATTTTTTATATTTTCTTAGGTCTTCATTTTTCTTATTCCTTAAGGCTTTTTGTCTGTTTTTGAGCATTAATTTTTTTTCCCTTACATTCTTGTTTTTATTATATTTTTAATGCTTAGTTTCTACGCTTTGTACTATAAAGCAAAGGTTTAGAATTATTAAATAAATCGCTCTATAAATTATTTCTGAGTATAAAACTAACAAGAAAAGATTCGGAGTTTGCACCCATGACTGGCACGATTCGTTAATTCTTATGAATAATTCCATGAGCGATACTGTACTATGGTAACGAGTTTATACCGCTTTTTAAAAGAGCAATCAAGTTAAGAGTAGAGGGATTCAAAGAATAATTCGTATTAAGTTTATCAATATTATTCTGTTCATGATTAGAATTAAAAAATTATTTAGTAACAAACTATCAAAATAATTTTTTTACGAACAACTTTGTTAATTCAGCTCTAAAATTTGTATTGAAAAATTATGATAACTTTTTACAAACTTTGATTGAACTTGCTCTCCCGTTAGTTTGTAAATCAAGGATCTTATGATCGATTTTTCGACCATTGAATCTCACCATTCGCCTTCGGATTTCACGGCATGTATATAGTCAGTGTATAGTAGTATGTATGCATATAGTCGTATGTAATTGTGCATTATTATACAATCTAGTGTATAGTGTCTAGTGTGTATTTAGTGTCATTACGTGCGCATGTGTGCAACTGTGTATACAATGCACAGATATGCTAGATATTATTTGTATTTTAATAAAGTAAATTACCAAAAAATTGTTGCATGCGTAGCAGATCGATGCAGACAGCCAATATCGATTCAACGGATTTTTATAATATGACATAACCTTGAAATATTTAAAAATACGTCATATCTTGAGAAGAAAGCAAGATAGCCAAAAAAAAGTAATTTTTGTGGTTTCCCTAAAAGGAAAAAAAAACGTCGCAGCGCACAAAAAAAAGTGTTCAGTTATCTAAAAACATAACTTAAATTTTTAATAATCTCGACATATCTTCATTAAATGAAGGGAAAAAATTTCGAGGAAATTACCATCATACTTAGTACAGAATTAAAAGACTCTGCGCCCATGGTTAGAAAATGATTTTCCATCGCTATGCATGCACATAACCATCATACATAAAAAAACACCATATCTTGAAAAGGAAGCAAGATAGATCAGAAATAACGATTTTTATGGGTTTTCTAGAGTGAATAAGAACATCGTGGTGCACAAGTAGAAAGGTCTGTAGGTATGTTAAAACATAACCTTAAATTTCAGTGTTTTAAACGTATCAGTGTTTATAAAATCAAGGAGGAAAATTTTAGGAAAAATTATAATATGTTCAGTAAAGAAATACAAAAATGCAGAAATACTATATATTGTTTATGCAAACAAGTGAACTCTTATAATTACAAAGTATGCGATATGTTGAAAACAAAGCAAGATAGACCAAAAATAGCGATTTTCATAGGTTTTATCAGGAAAGGATAACATCGCGGTGCACAAATAAAGAAGTGTTTAAGTACGTAAAAACATAATTTAAATATTCAGTGTTTTCGACGTTCCTTCATGGGATCAAGGTAGAATATTTTAGGAAAAATTTTACTATATGGGAGGGCTTTATTATATGGGAAACAATAGCTATGCAATAATATAGAGGTGTTTTTTCTACGTAAAAAAAAAAACTTTGACTTAGAAACAATTGCCCTGTAAATGAATGTAATAAATGACTACAAATTACATGACAACTAGTATATATTTAGAAAACTGTTTTACATGCACTGAAATTATGGAAAGAAAAATTTATTTAGTAGCTTTTGGGTCTGGTGATATAACGCCGAGACCATAGTTACGGTAAACGAACGCTGTTCTGGAGTTCTAGCATAGTAGTGTAGGTAGTCCCTTATAGTCCATGTAGTATAGTGTATGTACCATAGGTGAGTAGCACTATGTTATGTTTGTCCGTATAAATGTGTGTATGTGTGTGTGTGTGTGTGTGTGTGTGCGTATGTGTGTGTGTGTGTGTGTGTGTGTGTAAGAGTTAAATACAAAATTTTATCCACAATGATCATTATGTCAGTGCACTTACTACATTACTGGGCCATCATCACAAAAGCACAAGTATTTACTTTACAGTTTCGAAAAACATATCAATAAACATATTTGTTATATATTTAGTGCATTTGATGTTCAGGTTCTTTTGTTTATCGTGCCAATAAATGAATATTTCCAAGCCCCTCTCTTTTTGCTCGTAAATTCTCGCTTTTCTTTTACTTTATACGTATTCTAACTATATTCTAAGTTTTCACTTCCGCTGTGTGTCACACATAACACACCCCACTTTTACAAGCTTTTAATTTTACTTGGTTTCCTGTCTGTCTGTCTATCTGGCTGTGTCTCTGTCTGCGTGTCTATCTGTCTTTCTGTCTATCTGTCTGGAACAAATTTTGTGATACATTTTTCGACCAGTTTCCGACATTTAATCGGGCTCCAATTTTGCCCACACCCTTAATTCTAAAGACAATGCAATATCGATATGCTCGATACCATAGTACATCCAATGTTAATTCCACAAAATAATATCAGAGTACGTTTCTTGTTACAACCCCACAAATATATATATATCAAATGAACAGGCACACAGAGTAGAATATAATAAGCTCTATTATGTTGCTTGAAATTCGAGATGGCACCAATTACAAAATGACAGATGACTTTTTCTTTTGAAAACCCCTCGTCGTGGATATCAAATGAAAGGACCTTACAAGTAGAATACAACAAGCTGCATAACATTATTTAAAATTATTTTGGCAGCCATTACAAATTGGCGGATTACTTCTTTTTTTCAAACCCTCTTGTCAAAAAAGTACACGATGAAAGCAATAAAAACAATTACAATATTACTGTCCTTCCTATACATTACGTAATAATTCATTAACTTTGATACACATTAATTGAATTATTAGATAACCCTAGTATCAATTTCAAACCAAAATTTTTGAATACAATAGAGTTACATAACAATAGAAGATTCACGATAATAAGATAGAATTATGTTTCCATAAATTACCTCCGTCTTAAATACATGTATTCAAAGAAAAAAGGTAAAGTCAAGTACAATTACTGCCAACGATGAATTTAGATTTATAGAATACTTTAACCTAAGCGCTCTAAGCTTTTACTTGTACTTACATACAAGTGGTTTCAATATTTGTTTTATACTTTCAGTGCAATTGTCAACTGCTTGTTAGGATATTTTATTTTTTAAATTTACTTGATGAAGCTTTATTTTTTAATTTTTTTATTTCAATACTACTTATACAGTACCCGTGTCTATGTGCACGAGATAGCTAATAACCGAGAAGCAGCTCCACTTTTTCTGCAAGTCCCAAGACCCATACGCTTTTTTTTACAAAATGCGACATTTTTATTGTTTCTTTTTTTTATTCTTACATTTTAAGGGTTCGTATAAATAGAGTCTGGGAGTCTGGAGACTGACGGACTAAGCTCCGGCGGTTGATTATCTCACATATTGATTTGCATACAAACTATAGTTTACTTTACTCAGCGAAATAAATTTTTTATTTTTTAGAAAGAGTGTATTGCGAAAAGGAGAAGTCCACCAAAAATGAGGTAATATGATCAGAAACCCAGTTATAACGTAAAGTTTACGTTTTTATCAATTTTAGTGCTTAAATAAGTTCCAAATGATAAAATATAATTGCGGAATGTTGTATCGTTAAAAAAGTGGAGTTTACTATTCTATGTAAAGTAAATTATATCACAATTTTCTATGCAAATCCATTTGAATTGCATCAACAGTCAGAGGTTAGTCTACTAGTCTCCAGACTTGTAGACTCTATGTTAACCTAGCCAAAAGGTGATTTTATTTCCTTTGAAAAAAAAAACTTTTTTTATTAGTTAAACTTATTGGTTAATCGTTAGAATGCGTTAATCGAAAAAAAGCTGGTTTATTGGAGATATCCTTCGCATATTACTTGTTTGAATAATAAAAAATATAATTGTTTGCAGACAAAAACTACCCGTTTGAATCTAAACGTTTAATTTTTTGGGTACCAAAATTGCGAAACCAGTACGGTCGCCAAAATTTTAAAAATTCACGAATTTTGTTAAACAAAAAATACTGTTGTTGTGCACTTTAAATTATAAGTCGAAAGTGTCGCAAAATTAAAAACAATGGAAAATAGCGTAGGTGTCAAGGAAAAAATTTTTAGTAACAAATAATTTTTATTTACTTAAGGAAAATTGAACAGCAATTCTTTAATTCAAATTTCACGCTATCAGCCTTTGTCGGTAGGTATACTCTTTTTAAGTAGTTATTTAAAAACAGAGGCTAAATCGAAAAAATCTAATATCGCTTGCATTATGTAACATCGTTGTTAATTAATACACAAGGTTGAAAGTTGATACGTGGAAGACAGCTTGAAAATTCTTGTAACCTACCAAAAAAAATTTATTAGTTAACAATAGTTTTACACAATTTTCTGACGGGCTTAATTGGAAACACAACTTTTTAAGTAATTGACTGATAAAAAAAGTTGAAACACGTAGTGCGAGCTTAGTATCATATATTTTTCATCAGAAACTTTCTGCTCAAACTTTAAAGAGATCCACAATATTCCTTTGTCAAGCCTAAATAAGCTCAAATTAATGTTGCAGTTCATAAAAAAAGAATCGCTGCCAATAAAATACCAAATAGCTTCCTCAACCTTTATTTATCTGCTTTTGATAACAAAAAAATGTTTAAGATTTTAATTATTTAAAAATAATGGGTATAACGTAATATCTATATACTATTTATAAGTTCATAATTCTAAATTTTTGTTTGCTATTATTTCGTTGTGATATATAGTTCAACATTTATTTTTGTACTATCTTTCAAAATAATCTATTTTATTTGATTCAACTTTTCAATGAATTAGAATCAATGAATATTCTTTTATTTATTGTATCACTAATGAAACCCTAACTAATCTTTTCACTTTAGATCTAATTGGTTAAAAACTTTTGAAGTTTTGTATAATATTATCATTTGTCAAATAAGAAACGTAATAGTAATGAAAAATAGTTTTTATGAAAATAAGTATTTAAATCAATTTTCTTTTAAGACGTTATAAAGTATTTTTAATAATATATATATATATATATATATATATATATATATACACATACAATTATTTCCTCTACTTTTCACTAAAATCATAGCATTACTTGAATAAATATTGATGTATTTTTATACCCTATTAAATAAGAATATTTCAAACCTTACATAATATATTTGTGACACTTATGAAGGCATAAACCGGCTTTCTACCATCTAAAATCGTTATCACAACCTTAACAAGGTAAAAATTTTTTTCCTTTTTTCGAACCGTCATCAGAATTAGACAAGAACTATTGTTAGCCTTGGATCATCAATATCGGATTCTATTTGGAGCGAATTTCTTACTCGGGGTTATAATATTATCCTATCCATGTGGGGCTCTACTGTATGAAAATGCAGCAGCGCCAAGGGCCAAAACCCACATATTTTCCAGCAAGCCAGAATCATACATCAATTCGTTTTTGTATGGCTTGATTAAATCTTTCGGAAGTACCGTTGTGTTGTGTGGTATCGGGGCTTGCTAGCAGTAATTCAGCTCCTAGATTTTTCAAAAATTCCAAAGTGTACCCTCCTGTATACTCAGTGCCCTGATCTAAGCATAAATAGCACAGTTTAGCATCGAATCCAAGAATATTCCGTCCGATTTTAACAAAAAGTTCAAAACATTTGCCTTCGTGTGTAGCAATCATGGAGTATGCAGCGGCTAATCTAGAGTGATCATCTACGAATACGGATAGAAACTTATATTTTCCGGGGTGTTAAGTCCGAGTAGTAATTCTCATTGTATCGAAATGTATGATTTGTACCGCCTGAGTAGCCCAAATTCGAATAAATTTAAATGGAAGATGATTCAATTTTAATAATATACAAACTGTATGATCCAATAATGATTCATCAAATATAGCACTATTTAAATCTGTATTTTTGGGGAATCTTCTTTGAAGAGCTTTCATGTATAGAACGGAAGCAATCCGAACCTAACATGCCATAGCATTGCCCTATTAGTTCCCTCAAATTTTCCAGGTATATTTCGAAATGGACTTTCATTATCAGATATTTGAACTATAAGCAATTTATGTGTATCATATATCTTTCTATGAATTACCGTCAACTCTGAATCTAAGTTTGCCTTTTCATTGTTATCCGGATGGCTTTTATTCGAATTACAGAGAGGCTCAAAACTACTTTGATCAATCCAATTATTTATGTTACTATTAGTATTCGGGAAATCTAATTGTTCAACTCATGAATCTAATTCAGTTTTATTTAGTGTTATGCTTTAAGTTATATATCTAGGTGACCTATTCAAATCTGACGTAATATAAGCCACTAATTTTGTTAATTTTATTTTTTAGTATGTATTCTACTCCCTTTTTTTTCAAGTTTGCAGAAGAGTCGCTGTTAGCGCATCGAATTGAACCCACAGTTCTATCATTAAAAGTCTTGAAATGCATTTTCGAATATGTTAAATGTTCAGTGGCTCCTGAATCTACCACAAACCTAGCTAGTGTCTGTTCGAATATATTTTAATTCAAAGTCGAATGGGGAGAATAGAAGTTGAATATATAGAGCTAGAAAGCTCACCTCCATTATTTTGGATGTTCTCGACTGCAGTGAACTTTTGTGTTGGATTTCCATCATAATTGTTATTTCTTCGATTGTAATTATTGAGGCGTCTATTCTAATTGGTAATGTTACGACCTCTGAACGAATTATTACCTCTATTGATTTCGAATTTACCTCTTATAGGGTTAGGCCCATTTTGATTTTGATTTAAATCATTTTTGCGTTTGTAATTATTATTATAATGATTATTATTATTATAGTTGTTGTGACTCGAATAGTTTTTCTAACCGTGACTTGAAGTACCACCTCGATTCGGAATGAATTTTTCCCTGCTTCTATTGACCAAATCATGGTTTCAGGTTCGTCAACTTTATCCAACTTAGTCGGATTGATGATGTCTTCTTCCGCTTCCTGAATAGTTGAATCCCGAAGCATCGTATCTACCGTCCTTATTACTCCACTTGGTACTCGAACTCTGCCACTATCTCTTTTAACCCGATCAGTAAGAGCTTTGAACTCACCTAGAGACACGAATTCTGGATCTGTACTTACGAAGTTATTCAATTCTATGTCATATACAATAAGTATATTACAAATAATCTGACTGGCTGACAGAACACAAGTACGGCAAGTACCAGATTTAGTATATTCAACTGTTCCCGAAGACAAGACATCAGCGAAAACACCAGTCTCAAGCACCAATTAGTACAAGTATGCATGTAATGTTAGGGCTTATATATGAGAAAGAGTAGTTTCGGATTTTAAATATATTTTGAGTCTCACTTAACGTTTGGTGGATTCAGGCTATTTATGAAAAGAAAATTGACTTAACTAAATTTTAATCATCTAGGCAGTAATCGCCTTCATTTTCCGTTCCAATCTTTACGTCTTTCACGTCAATCGAGATATCTATAAACTTGTTCTTGTAAACCTCAGTCAAATTAAAGGTCTCATTAATAAATTTGAAAAAAATAAGTAGATTTCTCTTATCTTAAGTTTTCAACAAGTTACGAATTCATTTCAGTTTGTTTGGAGTACAAGTTTCACAAATCAATGCAACATTCTATTCAAATAAGACTGTAAAATATACAAGAGTTTTAAGTTAGTGCATTTGATTGAGCGCAATATCAGTTTTATTTCGTTCGTATCGTCTGTATCGCGAGGCGAAATTCGGGTTATATATATATGTATATCTGAACATGCTTGCAGTATACACAGGCAGTGTTGAAGGGAGAGAGATAGAGAGAGAGAGAGAGAGAGAGAGAGAGTGCCAAATCCACACATAAATTAACGTGGAGACTAAACGAATGTATATAGCTATTCGAATGTACGTACTAAATGTTGGCTTAACCGTGAAGCACGAACACGCACACAGGCAGCCAAGTCACTGCACACAAATATATCCGACACTTGCAACACGTCGGCCCAGGCTGCCCATATACTTCTTCCGCACACGCAACTCTCGTCTCTCGAGCACGTGCCCCGGCGAGTCCTCGCTCGCTTGTTTTGCTGGTTGTAATTCCGAGAACTCGCGTGCCGGCACATACAAGGAAAAACAACAGCAAAGCCTATGTACGTTAATTATTTTATACTCAACGAATCTGAATGAATATGCTCTACGAATATGTAGACCTATAATTTACTTCACGAACATAAAAAAAAAATACGAATAAAACAAATGGCTTACATGAATCTCAAGTTTTTAAAACGAATCGATCGGTTAAACGCATTTCTAATTAAGTACGAATTATGTGCTCCTACTTGAATTCACACACTTTTTCTTCTTTCAATATTGGGCTCTGAAATGGATCGAAACCTGTAATTCACTAAAGTTAACCGTTTTCGAGTAAAAATTTAAGTCACTTGCAACTTTTGGCGAAGTCAACGTTTTAAGCTCTACCAGGGCTCAAATTGAAGCTTATTCTAAGAGATTTTGATTCATTATATGAAGAAAAATTAAATATGCTGTTGGGCCGCGTAACGGCTGAATTTCACTAAAGAGCGCAGGTTCTTTCTTTTTTAGGGACGTTTAGTTTTCTTCGCATATCTTTTTCCAGAGTAAAAATAAAGAGTATTTCCCGAGAAAAAAATTGTTCTCTGCTCCAAGACGAATACGACAATCATCCTTAGTATCGAGATTATTGCGTTTACAAGGTGTGCTATGTAAAAATGTTTACCGTTACCTTTGACCATGAAAAGTTCTGATGTTTTTGGGATTTATATACATATGTATAGACTTTCCTATGCATGCACAAATGTACGGATTGATCGTGTTACTTATTTTGACGAGTTAAAGTTCGTTGAATAATTAGTAATAAAAATCACTTTGTATCTAGCTACTCTAGCTTTATGATGTTTCTTGGTTTTAAAATCGCCATCATGTAATGCCTTAAGCTCTGATATTCCAGTTCAGGCTTTATAATGATGGTTGAAGTCGCATACATGCATGCAATACATCCATGTATGCGCAGTTAACAGGTGGTCTGACAATCTTAGCGTCTGAAAGTTGAGAGAAATTTCTGAGAAAACTGAAAAAAATGGGTGTTTTATGATCACACATTTGTAGAAACAATATCGCAGTTGCTGTATTACTAGGGTTATGTCTCATAATAATCAAATTATCAAAAATGCTTGATAACTAGTACGATATGCAGGAAAGTGCTTTTCCACCTGAGGGCGCAAAGAGTTATAAGGGCTGAAATTACTACCCTAGAGCGCAAAGGCCCTGCCGCACTTTGCGCCCATGGTAAAAAATAGTTGTTTTCCTACCTTGGGCACTTCTGCAACCCTGGTATACCCTCGATAGGAAAAACAGCGTTCGCCACTCATGTGCATCCAACCAGAGGGGTTCCAACAGTCCCTCGGGCGTTGCCTTGCAAGCGCCCTCGGGCCCAGGGACCGCCCTGGAGAGTTGCACATTTGTGACGAAAACTACTACAATTATAGCCATCATCTACCGAGTGACCACAGATTAAGAGTGACTGCTGCAACGTGTTATAAAGAGATTTATTCTAAGACAATATGACGCCCTCAAGGACATCATTTGAAATGTCGATTTAGGTCGATAACTTCTTCCCTTGTTCGATTTTAAACATAAATAAAAAATTAAAAAAAAATTTCCCATATGCCTCTCAAAAACATATACTAAAGAGATGCGTTAAAAAGATAAAATATATTACCTTGAATGTACAGCTTAAAACACTTTCACAGCCAGAACAATAATTTGGTAGAAAACATTTTTATGCAAAAATTAAAATGAAAAGTGTGGGCGCTGACATGTTATTCGTTATTACTCTCCTTAACTTTAAAGTCTAATTTAGTGTAGTCCATATATTTATGAGTACCATGTGTATCATACGTACATGTGTTGTAAGTATTATTATGTAGCGCAGTGCAGTAAGTATACTGTGAGCTTACGATACAATATGTTTTGTCAATGTGTATCGTGATACTTGTCAGACTAATAGCATTATGTATTGTACAATATGATGTACATATTTGCATAAATACATTGGCATGTTTATTATATTTCTAATCATAACCAAATTTTTGATCGTAATATTTTTTCAGCGACCAAACTTTTTATTTGAATTTTTGCATTGAAAATTTTTCTATCAAATTATTGTTCTGGCTGATAAAGTGTCTTGAGCTGTATGTGCAAGGTAACTTATTTTATTCTTTTTAGCACATTTCTTTAGAATATGTTTTTAAAAAGTAGGTTTTTTTTCGCTTTTATAATGAATGATTCCTACGGTCAGCTTTTATTGAAAATCTAAGAATTAAACGCTCTCACATAAGTGGTGGTTATAGATTCTAACGGGTATCACTCATAGCAAGATGTACATCTTTCAATGTTTCGTTATTATATCCACTAATACGAATTATTCGTCATAGGAGGTATTTAGTATGATTTATTTGACGAATAATTCGGTATGGAAACTTTCCTTGACCGAACGGAGTAGAATAAATTCTGCTTCGAGCGGTCATGACATAAATCATCTATTATGATCCTTAGAATAATTGTAGAGTGTTAACTTACTCCTAAACAATTCTGAACCTATGGTTTTACTCAAAAGTTTTCGCAGCAAACTATGCCAAAATTTTGCACAGGGAAAGAATGCATACTTATTAATCATAGATTTCAATTTCATTCGTTTTAAAAGTAATTCGATGCATGTGTTGAGCCTACTTAAATTATAATTCTACATCTTACTACGCTAGTAAAGCCAGAACAATAAATATTATAATATTAAATAAAAGTTATTTGTTCAAAGTCAGTCTAGAAAACGAAGTTTAACTGTTACATCTAATTATTTATATGTACGTTAACGAAACAATTTATTTGGCATGTTTCTCTGTAAAAACTGTTACGGAGTCACTCCGCTCATCGATATGAAAATTATTTTAATGTATGTACTCTAAGTAAATTTATTTCTGTAATACTGTATGAAATTTGTGAAGCTTTTTGTGGGAAAATTGTAAAACAATTGGTTTTTAAGTTATATGCCGTGACACTTTAATTATGCAGTAATCAATGTCAATGAAAGAAAAATTTTAAAAATACTGTATATAATAAAAAACAAATAAATTAGACATATTTATACAAATATAATCCCATATTGTGACGAAAGACGCATTTTTCATTCCTAAGGCTTAAAATGTACCATGGCAACGTATATTTTAATTTAAAGCTAGTTATTTATCTGCAAATAACGGTTATAATAGTGTTTGTGTACTTGTTTTCTTTGATGTTTGTTATTTCCATACTGATTTTTTCTACAATTTTAGGTGGGCAACAACAAAAAGAGTAAGACCTGTACCGGGATGCCAGATTTCACTATTAGGAAGCAGTTATGGAAGTAGTGCATTCGAAAACTCTACGTTAAATTGAGCTGAAAACCTTGAAGTTATAGTATATGAATTGTATTGTTGTTTGGAGGCAGAAAAGCTATTGCTGTGATTTGATAACCAACCAAAAAAAATGTGAATATAACCATTGAATCTTGACATGTTTGTGTACATGTATGTTGATTAATTCTAATGGATAAAATAACACTTTTTTGAATAATTTCTTAAATCATTAGTTTTTAAATAAAGCCATTCAATCATTTGATTTTCTAAAGCAAAACTAAATGGATGTTGCCTTTATAACATCAATATTAAAGATGGAATAACTAGAAAATATTCATTTTAAATACGTATTTGCTTTGCAAAATTTTATACAGGGCTACGAAGAAATTTAAATTTAAAAAGTAATGTTGCAAAAGCTTTTTTCTCTCTTAGTGTTCTCCAAATATAATGTGTAAGTGCTATCAGTGTCAGGTCATTCCGCCTTACGTGCGACATTAAGAATGAAACAGGAAATGGTATGGTCCCCTAAGAACGTATATGATATTGATACCTGACTGGTACATGTCCAAAAGTGGATTTCTAATTACACCCTAAGATATATTATCAATCTCCGAAATCATCGGCTTTTATAGTGTATATGTTTAAGTATCAAAAGCACTTGATAGAACTATAAATAATTCGACGAGCTATTGAGACGAGTTGTTGTTTTGATTAAAAATTAGTCATTTGAAGAATTAAATTGGTTTTGTAACCACACGAGACTTTTGCTCAAGTATATTTATTCTTCCGTGAATTCGATTTTTGTAAAAAAAAATTTATTGAAGCCACAAGTGCTAGTTTTTAAATTTGCCGGTACGAAATTAATATGAAATTGAATAATTTAACCTAAAACAGTTTATTTTAATATATGTATAAACTTTGGCTGAAAATATAGAGAAAATTTCTCTTGACAACTATTTCTACGTTTCGGGCGCAAAGTTAAGTCCAAAAGTAGTTTGAATTCCAGTGTCCTGGCCAAAAAGTATAATTGTCAGCCCTATGGCAGAATGCTAGTTTCCTAAATTACTGGGTTATTAATTTGGTTATAGCGCCATCGCCACTGGGGCTATTTCCCGGCCAGAGGGACCTGCGTAACAGGTAGGGTAGCTACAGTTTCATACCACCTATGTGATGGATCCTACCAGAGGTTAGTAGAGAGATTGCTGACCGTAATGGTAACTGCCGGGACCACTTTTTGCCACTGGTTCGAGTCCCACGCCATGGCCAGCCGCCGAACTATACGTACATCTTACTCGACGAGAGCATACGTCATAGGATAGGGGCAGGGGCACATGTGCACCTGCGAGGAGAGGAGAGGGAATCTGGAAATGGGCGTATAGACCAGAGGTGAGGTGTGTATATTATAGGGAGAGAAGGAGAAGTGTCCGTTTGAGCTAAGCGGAGTGAAAGCGAGCGGTGAATCTTTTTCCATAGAGCGCACTATACCTATTTATTCTGTCTACGTATATCCCATGTGTAACTGACACGCTTTAACCAAATGCATGAACCTGAGAAGAACTATTTGATTAACACCTTTACTAATTGTGATCACAATACCGAGCATAATCGCACGTAACATAGTTATGAACAATAAAATACGAAAGCCTAAGCTCCGGTTATTTTCAATGAACATATGTGACTTCGAAACCTCAACGGTCTACTGCGTCAGTAGCTGAGGTTACTAGTGCGGACATAAAGATTTTGTTTTTGGCATTCATAGGCTCGAATATATCGTCCGACAAATTTTTTTTTTTAATTTTCAGGCTATTACATTTTTTTATTTCTTTCTTTGTTTTGTATTTTTTTTTCTTAGCAACTTTTGTCACTTTTAGTCGAAAAATTTGTCTATAGTGCAACAAATTACACATATTCACAAAATTGTATATGCCGCGTGATGGCTCAGTAGGTAGAGTGTCTGCCTGCTGATCTTGATGGCCGGGTTCGATTCTCACTCTGGGCAAAGATTTTTTCAAAAAATGA
>JAPYYV010001317.1:0-34366 GCA_030522625.1 Copidosoma aretas
TCATAAACATGCTCCGAAATTAATACACTTGCATTCGCATTATAGTTTCAAAACGCCAGGAAAGGTTAGGTAGAAGATAGCAAGCTTGGCCCGAGGTAGTGCCTACCTAGAGCCACGTTAAAATGTATATATAGGTCCTACCTCGGCATCTCACCTAGGACCTACCTAACTAGCGTGGTATCCCAGTAAAGTTTCCGATCGGGACGTGATTTAAGAGAATAGTTTTCTAATAATTGTCCAAGCTTTACTCTTGATCAACAAAAAATGCAATGCATAGAGCACTGTAATTTAACAGTCACAAAAGATAAATACATAGAATATAAATTGTTAAGAGGTAATGCAATTTCTCAGCCTAAAAAACACGATTTTCAAAAAAACTCTCTAACACTGTAGTAATTTGTAATATTAGTAAAGTCCTCCTTTGACATACTATAGTATGAGATGTTTAAGTACGAATTTTAGGTATTTTTATGGGCTTGAAAAAAGTTTTTGTGTATAATTTTGCTATTTTTAAGCAACAAGGTCCTGTTACTTAACTTAGTTTTGTAAGCATTATTAAATTCTTTTTTTAGTGTGGTTCAGTTTGAGCCTGGTTTAGCTATGTATGTATGGACTTTTCTTAACAAAAGTATACCTGTATTTTTGCTCACCTGTAAAAACCAAACTATTCCTAGAATATTGGAAAAAACTAACGTCATATCACGTGATATAGGTTTAAATATGATTTGAAATTTCAATTCATTATTGTAAATTAATTACACCAATTAAAAAAAACTCGATAAATATAAGAGATAGTCCAAAAATTCTTGTTAGAGCATAAAGATAAGATGATAGCAAATAAGAAAAAAAACTATAGAAAACTTCAAATCGTGAAATTGTAACCTCCAAATGAGTAGAATAACTTAAAAAAAAAAAAAAATCAAGAACAGAAAAAAAAAGTAAATTACCTTAATAATGATTATTTCCCGATGATACAATACTATTATGACAGAATATTATGTTAAATTCTCTTTAACATCACCTAAAAGCCTGAAATTTTTAATTTCTAGTGTTGAAAACCTAAAATCTTGAGAAAGACAAGAGTTAATTTTAAAATTCTTGTTGGAGCATGAATTTAAGATGATAGCAAATAAGAAAAAACTATGAAGAACTTTTGGTCGTTTAATTCTAACCTCCAAATTAATAGAATAACCTCAAAAAAAATTTTTAGAACAAATTTAAAAAATGGCTAAATTATCTTAATAAAGATAATTTCTTGAAGACCCAATACTATTATGACAAAATATGAAGTTAAATTCTCTTTAACATAACCTAAAGCCTGAAATTTTAAATTTGCCGTGTTTAAAATCCAAAATCTTGAGAAGAATAAGAAATTATTTTAAAATTCTTGTTAGAGCATGGAGCTAAAATAGCAAATAACAAACGACTATACAGAACTATGACACGTGAAATTCCAACCTCCAAATAAATATAATAAAATCAACAAGAAAATTTTTTTGTAACAGAATCCAAAAAAGAAGGCTAAATAACCTTCATAATGATTATTGTCCGAAGATACAACACTATTATGACAGAATATTTGGTTAAATTCTCTTCAACATAGCCTAAAAGCCTGGAATTTTGAATTTATAGTGTTGAAAACCTAAAATTTTGAGAAGAGAAAAAATAATTTTTCAATTTTTGTTAAAGCATAAAGCTTAGATAATAGCGAATAAAAAAAAGTTATACAGATCTATGTAATGTGAAATTATAAGTCTGAAATTTTTAATTTTTAGGGTTTGAAACCTAAAATCTTGCGTAGAAAAAAAAATAATTTAAAAATTCTTGATGAAGCATAGACCTGAAATGATAGCAATAACAAAAAACTATATAAAACTATAGACATTAAATTCTAACCTCTAAATTAATAGAATTAAACTTTATATTTTGTCATAATTGTATTGCATCTTCGAGAAATAATCATTGTGATGGTAACTAAACCTTGTTTTTTAGATTTTATTCTTTAAATATTTTTTTTGAGGGTATTCTGTTAATGTAAAAGTCAGATTTTTACGTTCCATAGTTCTCTATAGTTTTTCGTTATTAGCTATCATCTCAGGTCTATACTTTAACAAGAATTTTTGAAGTTATCTCTTTTCCTTCTCAAGATTTTAAGTTTCAAACACTAGAAATTAAAATAGTATTAAAACCTCGAAATATAATCATTAAAACAGTAGTTTAGCCTTTTTTGGGAAATTCTGTTCTAAAAAGTTCTTTTTTAAGGTTAATCTACTAATTTGGAGGTAAGAATTTCCTGTTTCATAGTTTTCCATAGTTTTTTGTCACTTTCTATCATCTTAGCTTCATGGTCTAACAAGAATTTTAAAACTATCTCTTTTTCTTCTCAAGATTTTAGGTTTTGAACACTGTAAATTAAAAAATTTGTGCTTTTAGGTTATTTCAAAGAGAATTTAACTTTATATTCTGTCATCATAGTATTGTATCATCTAGAAGTAATCATTATTAAGCTAATTTAGCATTTTTTTTATTGTTCTAAAAAAATTTTTCCTTGGGTTATTCTATAAATTTTGAGGTTAGAGTTTAACGATCCAAAGTTCTTGATTGTTTTTTACTATTCGCTATCATCTTAAATTTATGCTGCAATAAGAATTTTAAAATTAACTCTGTCTTTCTCATGATTTTAGGTTTTCAACACTAGAAATTCAAAATTTTAGGCTTTTAGGTTATATTAAAGAGAATTTAACTAATGATTCTGTCATAATAGTGTTGTATCTTCAAGAAATAATCATTATTAAGGTAATTCAGCCTTTTTTTCTATCCTAAAAATTATTTTTTTTTTAAATGATTCTACTAATTTAGAGGTTAAAGTTTAATGATCGAAATGTCTCCATAATTTTTTCTTATTCGCTATCATCTTAGATTTATGCTCTAACAAGAATTTTCTGGATCATTTTTTTTCTTGAGATATTAGGATTTGAAAAAAAAAACTAAATACAGACAAAAACGGCAATACAACCCTTAGGGGTAATTCGACTTCTTGTTTTGCTTAAGCGAACCTTATCAGGTCCAGCGTAGTCGATCCCCGTTTTGGTAAATGGGGGAGCTGGCAAAATCCTAGAAACAGGGAGAGGACTCATCATTTGAGACTGGGGGTGGCCAGTGTACAACTTGCACATAACGCAACGCGAGGTATCCGAACCTCCTGTTTAAATACCACCCACAATACGAAATCCCGGGCGACGTGTAACTAACGTGAGACGAAGGCCTCTATGTAGACATCCGTAGTAAGTTGAACGAATGATACACGTAGTCAACAACTCATCAGGAGATAAGATCAAAGGTTGCTTTGTGTTTAACTCTAATTCGGAATTTCGTAGTTTTCCACCTACACGTATGAACCCATATCGAGAAAAAGGACGAATTTCAAAAGCTTACAGCCCGGAGGCAAAGATTTTTGTTGCTAAAAAAAAAAGAATAATATTTGCTTTCACGATCCTGATTTTGACCTTGAAGTAAAGTTAATGGAAAGCGACCCAGTACAGTTTTGCCTAATAAATTTTTTTTGGACGAAGTATGGAACCATATGCCCAATCGAAAACTAATAAATTTAAAAATAGAAAGCTCTGGAAACCTATTTCTCTTCATTCTGTTGACAGTCTCTTCCAACGTAAGTATAGTTTAACGACAGATCGAAGGCAGTAAGTTATGACTCTCAATAATTTTTCATAATCTGAGTAATATAACAAAAGATCCCAACAGGGGTACTTTGCTACTGCAATTTAGGAAACAACAGCCTCCTCTACCGTATTTTCGAACTTAGGGTGGATTGGATTAAGTTGATGTAATAATTTAGACGATTTATGCCATTAATCGATAAATTATAATGATCAATGCCTCAAGAAGCTACATCTACAGTTAAATCTGCCAAGCACGTGATGCCAACTGGCTTAAGGAACTAGATTCTGAATATCAGCGCAATCGTTGGCGATAAAGACGGGCCATCTTAATGTTAGTTTATTGAGCCAATGTAGCACATCCCTGGAATCAGTCCACAAGTGAATAGCATTGACTAAATGTTTGATTTCCTTTACGTAATGATTCCTTAATTTCGACAAAAGGTGTGCAGCAGACAGTTAAAGCCTGGCGATGCTTACTGTTTTTATCAAAGCCACTTTGGTTTTGGCCAGTTTTGATGAGAGATGAACTTGATTTTTGTGCACTATCATTCGTGCAATAGAAGACAGCTGTGTAAACCTACTTGGATGCGTCAAAATAGATCATCCCAGTATAATTTCAAAATCCACAAGGATTGCATAATAATTTGAGTAGTGATAATCAGTGGAGAAAGCCATCCGAGTGGGTCGAATAGTTTAGCAAGTCTAGACAAAACCAATTTTTCGTGCTAACTGCAGGAAATTTCTCGAGCTTTACCTTATAATGGAAAGTATCTTAGTCGGATTGCCAAACGAGTCCCAACACGGTGACGGAGCCTGCCACATCAGTGAGAGCTATATCCTTCGACGACACCAAGTCTGGACCCAGACTTTGACTCAGTTTTCGGTATTTGGAGGACCACTTGTGGAGTAGAAATCCTCCGTCACAAGTGAGGGACTGTGCTGTTACATGTTTTTTGATTTTGAGCCTTTCTGCGTGATTTGGTTGTGAACTATATGACGGGGTAGCCGAATTGCTAGAAAGGAGAATTATACCGTTGCTGAAACTTCGACGTTTATTTTGAAGAACTTAAACTTATTTAATTTTATTATATCAATCGAACTCTTTTACACTTTATCGTCTTTCTCTATTTCATTTTACAGTGGAATTCAATGTTCATTTTAATTTAGTTTTTTTATTGTACACTTTCTTATGTTCCTTAAATTTTTATTTTACTGTTATTTATTGCCGGGAACAAAAATGTAATTTTGACTTTAATTATTGCACTAGTGATAGCGAGAGAGTTGATTACCGTTTTAATTATAAAAAATAATTAACTGAATAAGCAGCTCGCTCGTTTACTTAATTGTGTTGCTCAGGCCTCATCTTACTCAGAGCGACGCAGACGTTTTGTTACAATGATGAGGAGTCGGCAACTGTCGTGGGAACGCTCCTACCTCGCTCTCCCTTTAAATTTTGTGCGACAATCATATTGACCTCTTTTCTTTAATCCCGTCCTCTCTCCCTTCAAGCTAATATTCAACGAACCCCCCTCCCCCCCATGACTTGCACTTTTTTAATGATAAGAGCAAGAGAACTTTTAAATTCTAATCACTCTCCACCAAGAGAATAAGACGATGAATGGCTAAAGGACAGGTATTGGAACTAATCTTAACCAACGCCACTTGGACTTAAGATTTCTTTCCTGGAAAAACATTTAGAACACGTCCAAGAGGCAAACTGCCCGGAGGGAGTTTTCTGATATTATCAGGATCATATCTCCAGGACTAACCAAGCGCGATAGTGTTTGCCATTTTTCTCGGGGTTGAAGAGGAGTAAGGTTCTTAGCAGACCAACTGTTACCGTCGAACGTGAGTTTTTCGATTCAATTTTCAATTTTATTTTAGTTTGGTATTTTCCATTCAATTTAATGGCTACAATTCTTGGAATTTATAACGATTGCTGTATTTATATTTAAGTTCGAACCCTATCTTTTCAACGGCTTATCACTTTCGCAATAATATATTTGCTTTAATAACATATTTACTATGATTTCAAAGCATCAGTTTAACTTTCACTTTTCTTATGTCTACTATTATATTGTAACTCTTTGCTATAAATCAAATGTATGTATATATTATATAGGTATGGAAAATCCCAAGTATATAAGTTTGTACATATTCGAATATTATCCACGCTATAAATTATAAATCAGATCTGCCCCACAAGTAAACACCTATTTGCTCGAGCAGCTGTTATACACTCATACGCTATACTCAAATTGAACGCTACTTAATTCTAAACCGCTAAAACAACAGGCTTTCTGTTTTAACCAAGTTTTTTCTCCGTAAGTTCCTGAACAAAATAAATAAAGGACATCAACGTTTCTAGAACTACTGAGCGAGTTTAGAGATAAATTGCCAAAGTCGAAGAGAAGGCACATTGGCGTCATACAATTTTGGATCAGGCATTTGGATCAGTCCCTTAAAATTAGACAGATAAACTGGAGTTGTATGACACGTCATGCCTTGGTTGTCTTTCACTAGACAGCAAAACTTGACATGTGTGAAATTATCTAATTACTTACAAAGGACTGGAGGGATAAGGCAAATATACTTGACTGCATGCATCAATCATTAAAAATAGCTAATCCATAGAATACATTAATCATATATTGATTAAACTTTAATACACTGGAATAACATAAGTATAAATAGCCATACTATCCGACCACCTAAATAACTACAGGCAACTCCAGTCTTACCAGTGTGGGATCGGCAGTTGCTGCTCGGTACGATGCCCTGGATTCTATAATGTAAGGAAGGGAAATGGCCTACCGTATCAACACAATTCAGCGAACACGCAATACCACTGAGGCTGGCACGAGGAAGTCCAACGAACAGGCAGTGTCTGGGACGCTGCTGAGGATGCTTCTCCTATAGCTGTCCTACTGGGCGCTGGACATAGGCGTCGATCCCCTTTGTTGTCGATACACGTCTTGCTTCCGTTATTGTTTAGCACGCGCTGCTCAATTATCGCACAATATATTAAGTACTACCGTACGCGGTGTAGACTAGCGCGAGAGTGGCTCTCTTGCCGACTCACGTATGCCTCTTCTCTGGTATACCTATATGTCGGTATGCTCGTACATCAGCTGTTCTGCTCTGCCGAACGTGTTTTATACTGCTCATAGCAGAAGTATATAGGTTCGGGTAATGGCAAAGGACAGGGTCGGGCTATAGTACAACCTCTCCTCCTGTCTGCTAGTTCATGCTTTAATACTGTGACGTCGATTTGCCACGACACAAATCCCCCATCACAAACTTTGGCTCCACCCTGGATATTTAAATGCTAGAGGGTGAGCGTCTAAATCGAGCTAAATGCCCTATCCAAACGGATGTGTAGATGATGCCGTGTATATGTTTGCGTTTTGTGTATGTGTCGTCTTCTGCAGGAACTTATCTGGAAATACTGGTCGGCCTCAATCAGCGGCCTTGTTTGTATATTCAACAGGGTACTGTCGCCGTGTTGTATTGGGTATCAGTGTGTAATATTAATTATTCCATGGCCCTATGGTTAGATAGTATGGTGCTGGTACACACGCTTGTGCTTACAATAATATTTTCAAAAGAAAATATCTTTTGTAATACGCGTTATTAATCGTGTTTTCGATTAGAGCGCGCCTTGAGCTGCCGATTAAAAAAAAACATTATATGCATAATCCTTTAAGAAAACGCAAAATAACAGGTTTTGCTTTCATTTCTTGCAAAGATATCTACGAAATTATACAAAAGATCGACAAGTCTATAAAAGAAAAATATGACTGCCTGTCTAAAAGGAGCGAGGTTACTTGAATAAAAAACTTTTTTTTAGGAAGAAAAAATAATGACTACGTCTTTTTAGATTAGTCAAAGCCGTATAGGCTCTTCCGTGCTTTCACTATTGCACCTTACACTGAGAAAAAAACAAAGTTAAGTTTACGCGAGGAGCACGGTAGATTCTACTTTGTTCCAAAGTAACAAGTGGCGCCGTCGCTGTAACTGAACGACCTAAGTAGACCTGACCAAACCCATAAAGTTGGAAATACTGCATTGACTACATAGTATATGTAAACGTACATCGTATACCTAAGTACCAAAGTAGATACTACCGGGGTCCCCGAGTAATAGCAATGGCGCCACCAGTTACTTTAAAACAAAGTAGAATCTACCGTGGCCCTCGCGTAAACTTAACGTTGTTTTTTTTCAGTATACAATTTTACCTACCTGCCCTTCGGTACCTCCCCGTGCCCAAACTCAGCCAATACCCTGGCTGGTAAAACGGTAAAAATTCCTTTTTTTACTGGCCGTGGAATAGTGAAAAGGCAGAGATAATTAAAACGAGATATAATAACGGGAAAGTACTTTCTGGATAATTTACGGCGAGCCATTATTGAATGCCACCGTTTAATACGGATAAAACGTTAAAATTTGTTCTGTAAATTTGTTGCTCGATGTACTCCTCTCATAATTCATCTAAAAAAAACATTGAATTATCTGATTCATAACCATCTGAACTTTATTCAATCATTTTTTGTACATAAGTAAATAATAATAGAAAAAAAAAGATTTTATGAAAAAAATAATTTTTAAGAACGGTAGGGGTGATTCTGCGACTGCTTTGCCAAAAACGCCCTTCTCCCAGCCACCCAAGCGTCATGGCATTGTGCGCAATTGGCGATCGTAACGCCGCATGTGCCACACTTATGGCAAAATTTGTGTGCCAGGTTAAAGACAAGACATCGCGTGTAGCGGTGGCTCTCACCTCCACAGTTCCAACACCCTTAATGCGGGGTATAAAGGGTTTCTACATATCGGGCGGGTTCTGCCGTCAAGGTCTCATCATCTGTCACGAATGGTGGCGGTCCCGGTATGCCCACAGGCCACGACACCTATATGCCCATAAGTTGGGGAATGCCAGATGTTGGTGGAGGATCCAGCAAGACTGGAGGAACCAACCGACGAGGTGGACAAAGTGGTGCCGATGCCGTTAGCGGAACCCTACCCCGTTGGGCCATTGCCACTTGTTGAAGTGCCCATTGGTGGCGTTCATGGGTATCGCCATTCGGTCGGATCTGGCCCTGTTGGTCGCAGTTCCCTAACCCCTCAGCAGTATTAGGGACATCAACGAGGATGTCATCCCAACTTCCCCGGTGGGGTGGTTCTGGTGGCCCCGTCGAAGCCATCTAAAGTGGAACCGTCTCAGTCATTATGACGGGAGTTAGAGGAGGTAGAATATACCCTGGTGGTGGGGCAATACTGGCTTCTCCTGTCGGTACGGGTGGTCTATTTGGTAGCTCAACGAGCAGTCATTCCTCGGGTGTAGGACCTTGTGGCGGGCCGACGTACTAAGTCGATACGTGGATACTCGGCTTCCTCTCCCTAGTTACCCGTGGTTGGACGCACACCCGTTCCATCAAAGCGACTGCGTCTTGGACTTGCAGCCGCATCTCCTCCGGTTCGACATAGAGCTCGTCGAGTCGCGGGTCGCGTTATTTTTTCGACGTGACTGCCCACGCCTCGCGGTCCATCGGGTGACGAGAGGTTTAGTGTCGTCTCATGATCAACATTTGTAGGGAAATAGCTCACTTTAGATACGATATTGGGACTTGAACGTGGGAAAGTATACTGTTTAAGATCTTGGATATGGGTTTTTATTAATTTCCCTGTTCCGTTATCCATTACTTCCACCACTACCTCTGAGAATACCCGAGTTACTGTGCAGGGACCTACGAATTTGGGTGCAAGTTTTGCTGCGAATCCGTGAGTTGCGGAAGACAACACATGGTTTCTTCGCATTACACTATCCCACCGCAAAAGACTCTACTATCCGCCCGCGATTGTAGTATTTTGCCGGTCGTTCTTATGATAACTCGAGGGGTTTCCCAACCAAGTCCCTGATCATTTCCAAGTGTCCGATCCTATCGGCCCATAATGTCGTGTCGGTCAAATCTAACTGTGTGTCCGGTGTATTCCAGTTCGGAAATGCTACTGGCGGCGGATTGAGACCAAGATTTAGGAACGCCGGGGTTAACTTTGTGGATGCCTGCTTTATTGCATTTATTGCGAATGCAAATTCAGGCAGATGTGCATCCCACAGCCTATGCTCCTTATCTAAAAACGAGTTGATCATCGGATTTAAGGTGCGAACCACACGCTCAGCCAGGTTGGCCTGTGCATGATACGGCGGGATGGTGGAGTGTTTGATCCCATATATTTTGCACATATCTTCTAATTCTCGATTCACAAACTCCGTACCGTTGTCAGTTAGAATATATTTCGGTTTACCCCATCTGTTTAACACCAATTCCTCTACCGCTTTCCGTATATTCTTTCTATCTGCCTTCCGGAGTGCTTTCAACTCAACATACTTGGTGAATAAATCTTGAATTATCAGTATGTACCTTTGTCCAGTTTTTGACGGAGGATTTGGTCCTGCAATATCCATTGCAATGACAATCCAGGGTTGCCCAACCGCCTTTGTTCCCATGAGACCTGCCGGCGCTTTCTGCAGTACTTTTTGCTACTGACACAACTGACACTCCCGTACATACTGAACTACATCTTTGAAATAATCAGGCCAAAAATAATAATTAGCGAGACGGGCGTAAGTTTTTTCCACACCTAAATGACCTGCTTGGGGTTCGTCGTGAGCACTGTGTAATGCTTGAATGTGGTGCTCCTTCGGTAAGACTATCTTCCATTCATCGAGGTCATCTATCGTAGAATTAACAATAGGGTTAGGTTTGTAAAAGAAAAGGGTCCCGTTCAAATATTTCCAATTTGCAAATTTATGTGGTACAGCCTGCACTCCCTTTATTCGTTTTAAGTACCACTCGTCGCTAACTTTTTCTATCTTGGGTGTAATTACTGCGACTAAGTTTTCTTGTGCACGGGATAAGGCATCAGGGACTTGGTATAATTTTCCCTTCCGATAAATAAATTCTAAATCACAAGCCTGTAATGCAGTGTTCTATCGAGCCAATCTTCCTACTGGGTCGTTTAGCCACAACAAACTACTATGGTCGGTGATTACTGTAACCTGCAGATAACCTCGCAATCTATCTACAGCCCACAGCACAGCCACAACACTTCTTTTCTGTCACTGTATAATAGCGCTCTTGCTTAATAAATTTGCGGCAGACATAGCATATCGGATGTTTGCCACCCTCGAGGTTCTGTGTCACAACAGCATAATTGCTGGCATCTGTTTGCAGAATGAATGGATTCGAAAAATCAGAGCTCGATAAGACAGGTGCCTCAGTCAGAGCTTCTTAAGACTTTCAAAAGCTGACTGTTGTTCATCAGTCCATTGCCACTTCACATCTTTGGACAGTAACTTCGTTAGGGGCGTTTTCTTTTCGGCGAGGTCAGGAATAAATCTTGAATACCATCCAATCAATTATATAAATCTCTTAAGTTGCTTGAGGTTGGTTGGCGCGGGACACTCCAAAATTGGCTTGACTTTGTCCAGATATGTCCGAAGACCTTCCCTGTCAACCACGTATCCCAGGTATTTAACCTCCCTACACCCAAACTCAGATTTCTCGCTATTTATGATTAGATTCGCCTCTCTTAACGCTTTTAAGACAACCCCTTAACCACTTCAGGTGGTCTTCAAAGGTCTCCGTGACAATGATAATGTTATCCATGTATGTGTAAAAGTATGGTTCTCACCTTGGTTTAATGATGCGGTCCATGGTGGTCTGGAATAGTGCTGGCGCGTTTGTCAATCCGTAGGGCATGCGTACATATTGATACAATCCCGTACCGGGCACTGCGAAAGCTGTAAATTCTTTACTTCTCTCAGCTATGAGGATTTGATGGTATGCCTCGCTAAGATCAATTTTAGATATGTACCTTGCCCGACGCGATTTATCTAAAATATCATTTATGAGTCGCATGGGATAAGCGTTTTTTCGTGTAATTTCGTTGAATTTACGATAATCTATACAAAAACGAAATTCCCTATTTGACTTCGGCTGGAGAAGCGGACAACTACACCACGCCCTTTCAGATTCTTCGATGATTTTTTCTTTCAACAACCGATCTATCTCATCATATGCAATCTGCAGGACTTTGGGTGCATACCGTCGGGGACGTTGTTTAATTGGGGGGTGGCCTTGGACGTCGATACTGTGTTTGGCCACAGTAGTGCTACCGAGCTTTTCCGGGCTAGGAACGATCAGATCATCGAGAATTTTCGTCAATTCATGTTTCTCGGAAGGAGTCATCGTTACCAATTCTCGCGTAGCAGCGACCGCTACTGTGCCAAACTGTCTCCTAGCACTTCAATTCTTGCCAGGGACTCGTGGAAGTACTCCATAAATCCTTACCGTAGTCTACGATAACTTGGAAAGTTTTTAGAAAATCATTTTTAAAAATAGCTTTGTACTCTAATTCATCCACTAATCCCAACGTCAACGTCTCGGTCATTTTCCCGATTGTTAGCGGAACCATTACCATGCCTTGAACTGCTAGCATTTTTTCATCCGCAACAGAAATCGTAGCGCGACATGGTTGGAAATTCTTCAATCGCTTTGGCATTCCCTTTCCCAAATAACAGTGTACTGTGCCACTATCCACGAGAGCTTGCACTCTAATACCTGCGACATCTAGCGGTAAGTCGTGACGTGGGTCCTCTGCCAGTGCCAAGACCTCCATCACCTTTTCAGTTCCAATTGTTCCCCACTCAAGTCCTCGACCCGTGGTGGAGACCACATCAGTCGACGGTAAGAAGCTCGGCTCCAACTGCTCCCGCCGTCCATTGCTTCGGAAGTAGGTGTTTTTTCCAACGTTTCCACTTCCTCGGCCTTCTCTGCGCGCACTGTTAACTGTGGAACTGATTTTCCTGATCGCTTTGCCTGTCCAGTGTACCATAGCGGTGGTAGTACTTAACCAGTAACTTGGGAGAGTCGTCAGGGTTACTCACAAAAATTCTCTCAGCCAACATACCCGCCAACTACTACACTTTCGCACATCGCCTAGTTTCCCTACCAGCCATGTTAAAACTGTCAGTACTGCAAATCCTCTCGCTGAGCTAATTCTAAAAAATCCCTGCTGATCCTTATCATTAGTCGCTTCCGATTTATTTACTGTTACCTCTGAGTTATTTGGAGTCGCACCTGGCTTCGGTGAGGCGGCAGCGACTCCTACTGCCCCCCTCCTTTGCCGTTTCCCGGTCTCTCCGCGTTACACTTAGGACACTCATAACGTTTGTCCCCATCTTGCCGCACTTAGTACAGTACTCACGGTAGGGGCAATCATTACGCCAGTGTCCGACATTACGGCCAATGAAGCACGAACGATCCTTGTTTTCGGTGGAGTTATCCTCACTTGTACTTTTCGAGCTATTACCTGTTGCCTTAGTTGCTTGGTCTTTTTCTTTAGAAACAGACGGTTGTGCCCTCTGGCGCTTTTCTGTAGCCTCCCGTTTTGTTCGCATGATGGCTTTTAACGGGGCCAACATTTCCTCTAGTTGCTGTTGTACACTACTATGCTGCCCCGCCCCGTCAGCCTGTATAGTTTCAGCCGGAGCGGTCAATACTTTCATCAGCTGTAATTCAGTGTTATCTCTGGCGCTAGAAGTAGAAGTGTCGGCTACCGCAGCCAATGTCTTGAATGATGCCGGTTTTCGGGACACAAATAATGTTGCTTGGAACAAACAATCCTCGGGCAGTGGAGGCGGACGGTATTCCTTGTCTTGCTGCTGCGTCAACTCAACACTTTTCCCCAACAGTAAAAAGTCACGAAACGTACCAATTTGAGCCCTGAAAATCCTACCACGGTAATACGGGTGAAGATTCCTGTAAGCCCGGTTAATCTGTTCACAAAGCGGTAGGGGTGAGTAAATCTTATCCAGCAAGGTTCGCAGCTTTGACAGGTAACTCGCAATGTCTTCATGCGGTGACTGCGTACGCTTTTCAGCCTCCCTATTCACGCTACCCTGCATGTCATAAATCCCGTACTGCAGCTGGAAAGCAGTAATAAAATCGCCCACAGTACGCCAGTGGTACTTTTCCCGTCAGAGCCAATTGTTGGTTTCCGCATCGAATACCGCTGGCAATACTCTTAGTTACTCCTCCAAGGACAAATTATACATGGTTACGCATTCCCATAAACGCGTCAAAAAATCCTCCGGGTCGTTTTTGGCGCTACCCCGAAATTCAATGTTCCCACGGGCCAACAGATCGAGAGTGTATTTTTCATATCTGATTTGTGACTCACGTTAGTGCGCCGTCGGCTGGGGAACACCTACTTGAGCTTCCCCTCCTCGCCCTACATGGCCCGTGGAAAAAAATCCGTAACTGTCTTGCGACCCCGGGTTGGACTGTCATTCGTGTGCCGATAAATTTCCCGACCCATGACTATGTATATCCAACCTAGGTTGGCTAACGCTTTCGGTTGTCGGTAGTGGCATACTTGTATAATCTGTAAATGGGCGCGGAAGTGCAAATTGCGCTGGTAATAATGGTACCCCATGAGCCTGTTGAGGATTAGCGCCTCAATTGTGTGAATAAACGGTAGAATGCGCTTGGGGCATGTTGGGCACCTGAGATTCCATCACGGGATCACGTTCGAGTCCACTCGGACGTCGATGTACATATTCATCACCCTGACGGATGGTCTCATTATAACCCGGCTCTGTGCCATGTCTCTGTCCACCGGCTGTTGGAACTTTACGGCGATCATCAGTAGCGTTTCTAGCTGACCAAGTCAACCGATGTTCGTCTGCAGCAACATGTTCTCGAACTCTGGCTCCCAACCCTTCATGACGCATGTTACTACCAAGTGCCAACCGTGCCCCCAAGTTCAGTTCCGCTCCTGCCCCTTGTTCCCTCTGCACCGCTCCTACAGTTTCATCGGTAGCCTTACTTGCCCCCGGATTCTTGTCTAAACCTGCCCGATGCTGTATGTGCGTGGTTTCCATATTTCTCCCGGCGGCCCAACTTGCCCCCATCGCGGGTGCCAAGTTTGCTCCAGGGCCTAGTACTGAACCTACCCCTAATACATTGGACGACCTGTTAGAATGATTCCGAACTCTCTTTTGCATCGGCCACTCATATGTTTGACTGTACGCCTGAGAAGCTTGCTGATAACTATACTCTAGCACGTCCTGTCTCTCTCGCACTACCGATAGCATTTCGATACGATTTCCTTGCATTCCTGCCCTCTCAAGATCACGACGTACATGACCGCTTACTACCTCGCGGAACCGTTTAGGTGCCGGTGATGACGTATTGTCGCGATTAATTCTCAACGCACTAGTTTCTCCTTCCGACGGCTCATTCTGTGATTCGTCAGGCAAAAATAGTGTTTCGGGGCGTTCCGGCCTGTGCGTCTCATCCGAGGGATCCATTGCTGAAATATTACTTCCTTCTTGTGCAACTTTGTCATTCCCCCGACTCCTATCACTGGCCGGGGCCCGAAGTATTTTCGATATAAAAATGCCTGCAGCCTATTCATGGCTTCCAACACGGAACTGTTACTCGTTATTCCCAACAGTATCAAATATTGGAAAACTTCTCCGTCTGTGTACTGTTTTACTGTGTCCTCAATTGCTTTTCCCCTTGTCTCGTGGTTCAATACCTCTAATTCGTCCCCCCTACTCATACTAGCACTAAAAGAAAACTCCAAGTTATCTAACGAAAGTGTCATATTTATTTGCGTGTACTGATCCTACGCTATACGAGAGAGAAAGAAAAAACTACAAATTTCTCTCGTTACGAATCAGTGATAAACTTATGCGTATTCCAATAGTACTCGTTGAGCAGGTCGTCAGGCAAAGAAAAAAAAAACAAGGATAGGTTGATAACCTTGTTTTTTAAATCCAATTATACTCTAAGTCGCATCCCTAACTAATCTCGTACCTACTAAACTTATACGGAATCGATCCTAAATATCATGTAACAACTATGATGGACACTGTATTTTTACGAAATCGGGCCTATATATCATGTAAAACTGCGTAATGGACACGGTAGGGATATTAATAGCACTTATTCTTAAATTCATTGGACAAAGTGATATGGATATTAAGAACAACAACATCTAGAGACATCGAGCAACCAATATACCTATACATGTACATGAAATGTAAATAGTGGGCCAGGCAGTACGTGGGAGCGGACCTACCTGCCGAAGCATACAGTGTACATTAAAAATGGTCGCCGAGGAGCAACGTGCCGAGCAATTGCTAATAACAACTAGTCGAGCGCCATATGACACGTCATGCCTTGCTCGTCTTTCACTAGACAGCAAAACATGACATGTGTGAAATTATCTTATTACTAACAAAGGACTGGAAGGATAAGGCAAATATTATACTTAACTGCATGCATAAATCATTAAAAATAACAAATCCATAGAATACATTAATCATATATTGATTCAACTTTAATACACTGGAATAACATAAGTAGAAATAGCCATACTATCCGACCACCTAACTAACTATAGGCCACCACAGTCCTACCGGTGTGGGGTCGGCAGTTAATTCTTGGTACGATGCTCCGGGTTCTAGAATGTAAGGAAGAGAAATGGCCTACCGTATCAACACAAGTCAGCGAGCACGCAATACCAATGAAGCCGGCACGAGGATGTCCGACGAGCAGGCAGTATCTGGGACGCTCCTGAGGATGCTTCACCTATAGCTGTCCCAGTGGATGCCGGACACAGGCGTCGATCCCCTTTGTTGTCGGTACACACCTTGCTTCCGTTATTGTTTAGCACGTGCTGCTTAATTATCTCACAATATATTAAGTACTACCGTACGCGGTGCAGATTAGTGGGAGAGTGGCTCTCTTGCCGACTCACGTGTGCCTCTTCTCTAGTATACCTATATGTCGGTACACTCGTACATCAGCTGTTGCGCTCTGCCGAACGTGTATTATACGGCTCATAGCAGAGGTATGTAGGTTTGGGTAATGGCAAAGGACAGGGTCGGACTATAGGGCTTTGTACCGCCTCTCCTCCTGTCTGCTAGTTCATGCTCTAATATTGTGACGTTGATTTGCCACGTCACAAGTGATAACTGCGAGGATCTCTATCTTATCAGTCAGTGTAACAAGAAGGCGCGAGTTTATCAAGGCTCCGATTCTACATAGTATGTGGAATAACCGACAAAGGTACGAGTTTGGTCACCAATCACTCTTTTTAAGTGATATTTTGCAGACTTTTCAGCGGCTTCCCCGATTCCACCAAAGTAAGGGGCCGCTGAGGAATTATACTTCTACGTAGTGCAAATGTCCGCCAATTGGGCTCTAGAATAAAAGTGACTAAACTCACGTGACATTCGTGCTAACTGTCGTTCAGCACCGACAAAATTAGTGTCTCTGTCGCTATACAACTCAGCACATGCAACACGGCAAGCCGTTAATCTCATGAAGGCCGAAATAAAGGACTCTAAGGAGTAATCTTCCACTATCTCTAGATGGATGGCGCGATTACACATACAGACAAAAACGGCGATCCAAATCTCAGTGATGATTTGGGTGCTTGTTTTGCTTAAGCGAACCTTAACAGGTCTAGCGTATTCGATCCCCGTTTTGGTAAAACTCTAGGAACAAGGAGAGGGCTCATCATTTGAGACTAGGTGCAGCCATAGTACCTCTTGCACACAACGCAACGCGAGGTAATTGAGCTGACTGTTCGAATACCAACCACTACACAAAGTTGCTGGCAGAATGTAACTAACGACAGGCGAGGGCCTTAAAAAAGACATCTAAGGTGTGTTGAACGAATGATAGACGTATTCAATATGTCGTCAGGAGATACGATCAAATGGAGCATTGTGTTTCATTCTGGTTCAGAATGACGTAGTTTTCCACTTATACTCGTCGATAGCATTGACTGAATGTTTCATCCCCTTTACGTAATGATTCGTTAATTTCGCCAAAAGGTGTGCACCACTCAGTTCAAGTCTGGGATGCTTACTGATTTGATCGAGCCATTTTGGTTTAAGTTAGTTGTAATAAGACATAAACGGAAATTTTGTGCACTATCTTCAGATACAAGACAGCTGTGCAAGCCAACTTGAAAGTGTTAGAAGAACCGTGGATCTCAAACCTATTTTCTTGAGGAAAATAATAATTCTAATAAGGTATTTTTAATTTATTTACGTTGGGAAGTATAGTCAGCCAATGAAACCACGGTTCGGCGTAAAAATTAGAAAGAGGATCGTCCCAGTCTAATTTAAAAATGCACAAGGATAGCATAATGATTTTAGCAGTGATAATCAGTTGAGAAAGCCATCGGAGAAAGTTGAATAATTTCACAACTCCAGACAGAACCAACATTTTCGTCCAAACTGCAGGAAATTCCTCGACCATCACCTAACAATGGAAAGTATCTGAGTCGGATTGCCAAACAAGTCCCAACACGGTGACGGAGCCTTCCACATCGGTAAGAGCTATATCCTTCGACGACACCATGTCTGGACTCAGACCTTGATTCAGTTTTCGGTATTTGGAGGACCACTTGTGGAGTAGAAATCCTCCTTTATAAGTAAGAGACTGTAGTTCGTCAATCTTGAGCTTCGCCTCCGTATGGTCATGAGCTCCTGACAAAACGTCGTCCATGTAGAGATCTGGGCTCAAAAATTCTGCTTCTTTCGAAAAGCGTTATTTTCCTACGATAGCCAATTGTTTAATAACTCGTAGCCAAGAAGGGTGAACAGGCCAACCAGAAAGTAACAGTTGGTAACTTGTAAATCTTAATTGCATCTTTGTTATTAAAACACCTATTAATAGTCTGATAAATTTGATCACATTCCTGAATCAGAAAATGTCGGAACATTTTCTCTATATTGGTCGTAATGGTTATTTGACAATTGCACCATCTTAAATGTAGGTCAAAAAGATAGGGCAACAGGTTCGGAGCAGTGTGTAAAATGTCATTGGTAGAGATGGAATTTTTTGATTTCGCATAGCCGTTATAAACTACTCGCAATTTGGTGGCAGTACTCGATTCTTGAGTTACAACGTGGGGCGGGAGCAGCCAGTAATCATAACTGACAGTCGGAAAAAACTCGGTCATTTAATTCAACTCAAGATACTATCACGTAAAAGCCGAATAGGCAACCTTAAGTTTATCATCCCGTTTAAACTTTCACTCCATGCTGAGGAGCCTGGCTCTGAATGAACTCGGATTCTGCAGTGCATGAACGCAAATAACCGAGGGGTTGAGATTAAAAGACAATCTGACAACAAAACGACCCGACTTAGTTCTTTTAAATGTTTTCAGAAAATAATCTTCGGATTCTTGATTCTCAGGGCTGTATCCCCTCGATTGATCTGAAGGCTTTTCCAAACTCCAGAAATTTTTTAGGGCGTCGATGATATCAATACGAGTGACACAGTTTATTGAGATCGTTTGGGCAGTAGCAATTGATGCGTCTGATCCTGTTGGCCTAGACAACAGCCTTCCAAGCTTTGATGCCGTGATTATAGGTTTGTCCGTTAGGCCTTTTTTAACAGTACTGCTAATTATCTCTGCATGAACGGTCGGTCCGAGTATCATATCGATTCGGTTCTTATTTATAAACTGTGGATCAGCCAGACGTAGCACAGTGGAAATAAAACACTTTTATTGTTTGAAATTACCTAGAGGCCACAATTCTCAACCGACTGATACAATTTTTATTTTTTTGCTAGATAATTGTTTTTTCAAGACATCTGTTAGGGTTAATTCGGAAATTTTTTCTCTATTTTAAAGCTACATAGCCTTGAATGTTAAATTTGTACTGTAACTCCCAAATATGTGACATGTATTGAAGGATTGTAATGTTTTTTAAACCGTTATCAGTCTTAAGTAACATATAATGATCTGCAAGGTTAGTTCTTCCTAACTGACATTTAGTATATCGAAATTGAAAATGACAGAAACCAATATGGCGGACAATTATTTTAAAAGCGTCTAAATCTCTGGAAAATAAATCCTATGAGAAGTTTTCAGGGTCGCTAAATACAAATATTTCATCACTTGTAAGAAATTGAAAATGGGGCAAACCAATATGGTGGACGAAGATTTTAAAAGTGTCTTGAAAAAAATTCTTATAAGAGGTTTTTGGGATTGCTCATTACAAATTTTACATTAATTATTAGACATGTAAAATGGTGGATACCAATGAGGTGTACTTAATGGCTTGACGTTTCGATATTAATAAAAATAGAAAAAAAATTAACGGTTCTTTTAGATCGCTTAAATCTCAATTTTTTGAAATTACAAATAATGTATTCAATACAATAGTCTTAATTTAAAGGTATACGATTTTCAGTTGAAATGTATGAATACATTTTTTGGGGTTCTTTGTAACTATCATACATACCATCATAACATTTGGATACTGGTCATTTTATGTATCAAAAATAGGCTATTTGCGGGTACTTGTACTATTATAGTAAAGTAATTGTCTGATGTAAAAAACTATAATATATTCTGGTCAATCGATTAATTAGAGATATATAAATATATTGTAACGGTACGACCGTTGTACGCTCGCCGAGTCTACGTGGCCTGGAGAGACACAGGAGGGAGAGGGTATAGAGGAGAAGAAGCAGACAGGAAAAGGCGAGGCAATCGAGCTTGGGCTTTGTGAACAAGAGAGCGTGAGAGAGAACGAGATAGGCGGGCAGTTCGGTTTTGGTTATGTTTCGGGGGTTAGGATCTCGGGACGTGGCTCGTGTCTTTGGACCCGGGGCAGGAGCTTTTTCCAATGGAGAACCGCTTACGAAGTGCGATCCGATAGTGGTGCGCCAAGGACTTGTTGTGGGTGAAGGAGACTTACAGGGACGCCTGTCGAGTCCCCGAGCAACAACGCAAGCGGCTCTGGGCAGAAGCACCAAGCAGTCACCTTTATTCCCGGAGTAACCCGGAACGTACGCCCGGTTCCTCTAGAGGATCGTTGATAGAAACGTCTACCAGAGTCAGTGTGAGACGCGTATGAGCTCGCGTTAGTCTACTCGCGACAGAAAACACGTGATCCTATATTCCAAGCTTGAGGCAGTTTACGAGCTCGGGGTTTAGTTGATTTTGAATTGTATGAGTACCTCCGCCTATTTAATATCTCGTTGATATTTATTTCGCTTTTAATCCGGTCGAATTTATACATCCACACTCACACACACACACATACACCCATATCTTGTTTGTACTATTTTTTTGATTTGGCAATATTCCTAGTATTTTACATAATATTGAGTACGGTGATTAAATTGTGTGTGTGTTATGTGACGTTTATACCCTTTCCTATACCTATTCATCTAGTTCACTATTACTTCGGTGAGAGTAAAGGTGAGATTGTGAAATGCCTACTTGGGAAGTAGGTGTTCCCTGGAGAATATAGTCTGGGGTGCACCGGGTGCCCGCACGCATTCCAGCTCGCTGCAGGTAGGAAAAGCAGGTACGCAGGAGCCTCTATTGCTCACGAATAGTGACACCGCGGGTTTTCGGGTGACACAGGCCTGATACAGGATCGTAGCGGCAGGATGACGGCGCGCGGCGTTCGTACTGTTCCTCTATTTTTCTCCATTCCCCCGCGTGTACAACCCATAACATGGCGCTCGACAAAATTACCCACGTCAGCTTAGCTTAATATACGTCAGTCCCGGAGACGACGTACTCCATAGTATAGGTATAGAGTAGGTCGTGCGCTACGCGGGCAGACAGCGTATAGGTCGTGCACGTAAACAAGACGTACATTGTTTGCGTGCTGGTTTTCGAGTCTCTGTCGACTTCGCAGACTTGAAAAATTTTGTTTACGAGTACAAGAGAGAGAGGAAAAATAAAATTTTGGGTTAGATTTGATTTCTTCAAGCAGAGATGAACATTAGTTTGTACGGAAAGTATATAAACATATACAAGGCACATTTTTTTCTTTTTTTTTTTTGGTTTGATAACGGGAGAGAGATCTTCTAAAGACGCCTCTACGTGCACACATGGCTCACGTAGAGGTAGTGTCGGATTCACCCTGGCTTAAAGTGTAATAACACTACGTGATGCTAATCATCACGGGTGCCTATCGACTAAAACCATCCTCCCCAAGAGAGAGTTAGTCCAATGGACTATTACTCTGATAAAGGTGTTGAAACAGGAAAGAAGAGATAGAAGCCAAGAAATACTGGAAAGATGAGAAATGACGGCGAAGTTCGATGACCGATCAAGAGACCAAGGAAGGAATCTGGTCAGTACTATACGCATCAGGGCGAATCTCGGAATATTGAAGTGTTAAAGCAGCCTCAGAGACGACGGGAGGGAGAGAGAAACACATCCTGGTCAAGAATCAGATTTATGAGCGAAGAGAATTCACTCATGGATCTTCAGTTCAGCCGCGCCGATAGTTGCAGGGCTGATAGCGACTTCTCTGGATGAACTGGCCCAGGTGTTGGCCCCTTCTGAAGAGACTCGCCGGTGATCCATCGGCCCGGTCGATGAGCTGCTGACTCCCACGGCGGGGATTGGCTTAGCGCCTACTGCCAGCGGGAACCCACCGAACAAGCGTCAGGGCGCGCCGACGACCTTTACAAGGAGGGATTGCCCCTCAAGTCCAGGCATCATCAGAAGAAACTGCAGTCGGTCCGCTAGATTTTGGAAAAATGGGTTTTCGGCGCCACAGGTACTTTTCCCACCGAAAAAGTCCGGGAATCGAAATTCCCGTAAATTTTTCGACCAGAATTGCATACTTTTTTTTGCCTTGAATCCGTCAAGCTAGGAAGCTAGCACGCTAACCTCTAAGCCATCGAAAACCCGTATATACACGGTACAGATCTGGTGTGCTGATGTTTATGAACAATTCGAGCGTGTTGGATTGCTCTCAAGCGAGTATTCATATACGGACAGCTACATAAATCTGTCTCGCACGTCGTAGGTGCAGCGGTACGGCTGTTGACGGGTGACTGTGTGTACAGGTACACAAAACTTAAGTGTATCAGTATAAAACTGTAAAACACAAACACACGCGAGTCATTCGAAGTTTCTGTGTCTCAGTTAAACTTTGACAATCAATTTATGATAAGAATAAATTAAAATAAAGAAATTTGATAAAGAAAAACATGTATTATTAGAATAGGATAGCAGTCGTGGTAGGCTAACGTTCCGACACAAAGGATACTGCACTGAAGCTTCGAAACCCAAGCTCGTTTCTAGCGTTTGGGCATACAATCACCAGCAGCACATATATACTGTAACGTTTCTTCGTATCAAGTGGCAGACAATCATGGATACATTGAAGAAGCCAGAGATAGACGATTCAAAACGTTATTGTGTCGAATTGTGTAGTAAAAGGAAGGAAAATATTTCTTTGACTGGCTAGAATTAATATATTTCGAGGACAGCAAAAAGAATGCTACTAACCTATTTAATTGGCTACTAGGAAGCTAAAACAATAAAGATTTTGTTATTTTGGAAAGTGACACAATAGCAACAGCAGCACGTTGAATACAAAATAAAAGCTGATTTATTAATGATTCGTGCTCAAAATATGAAGAATTAGATTTGACCGATGGAGATGATAAGGATTATTTGGAACCTCATCCACTAAAAGCGTTAATAAACAATAAGGCAACTGTGGAAAAAATTATCCAGCTGTACAATAAAGGAGGAAAAAATAACAGAATCCCCAACCGACATAGCACATGACTTTCCAAAATCGCCTGGGGTTACAAGGAACAAAGATAAGATCCTGCCAAACGAGATCATAAAAATACTTGTCGATCAAATCGCAATTCTAACGGAACAAATATAGGATTTACAGACAAAATCCTCAAAATTACAGAAAGGCAATAAAGATTTGGCTGAAAATGAATTGAACAGAAAAGGCTTTGGTCGTAGCGCAGGTCCAGCATTCCGAAATGAGCATGTGACGGAAAGGCCGGGAATAATAATCAGCACACAAGAGAGATTTCAAAGTCAACCAAGCACATGGAATAATTATTTACAAAATCAATACGATGACCAGGAAAACAAGATAAGGGAACTACCTCCAACAGATATTGATCCCAATTATCATAAATTATATTATATGTTCCTACAGAACAGAAATCAACTATTTAAAAATGCACCTAAATCTAGTGTTCTACCTGCCGCTCCAACCGATAGAAAGGAGATAATTATAACCTAATAATACCACTTTCCTTTAGGCCACGCAGTCTGATTATCCGACTATCCCCCAGGGATCATTCAGGGGAGGGGGAAAAAATATTCCCTCTCAGGACGAGTTGAACGCTTCGTCTGCGTGGCGTAACAGATAAACAAGCTCACGGGATATTGGCCAAATCGTGAGAAGATGGCAAATCAAGTTCTCTGGGGCTAGTCACGAGAGCTTTGAGGCATTTCTCACGAGGATAGACGAATACAGGGTATCAGCTAATCTCACACATAGAAAATACTACATGCGTTGTCAGAATTCCTCACAGGGGTCGCGGCTACTTGGTTCTGCAACAAAAAAGATCACTGGCTGAATTAGAAGGACTTCACAACCGAAGGAACGCTTTGGTTCGTAGCAGAGGACGAACTCCAATACCGCTTAGCTTCCGACGCCCAACTAGGGTCTCAATACACGGGAGAGCCCGTAAGAGACTATCTGGCGCAGTTAAAGTCAATCGTTAGGAGGTTTGAGCCCCCATGGCCGAAACAAAAACAAATTGACTTGTACTACAGGTGAACTACAGCGGAACTACAGGCGATGGTTAATCGAGGGGAACTCCGACGTATGAGGGACCTTCTACAAAGGTATATGAAAGCTGAGCGCGTACTGCAGCTTCACGCTAATTTTCGGGAACCACCCCCACCGGAAAATTTTCTCTTTCCGGAGATGGCCATCAAGCCTGTCTAAGGCCTCAAGGAAATGAAAAGGCAACCTTAGGTCTCAGGGTTGAATGAAATCATGTCTGACGACGGTCCCACTCAATTACTTACTCAGCTCGTCAAGGGACATCAGGAGCTGCGTAAAGTCGTTGCGGAGAGCTACAAGACCAAGCCATGGATACCTGTAACCATTTTTAATTTACATTAAAGCAGAACACGTTATATTAAAAAAAAAAAAAGGAATAAAAGGTCTTTAATAGGAATTACCCTCTATTTGCGTATCTATTAACTTTTCAGTACTAGCTAGAATATTTTAAATTATCGAATAAATTAACTAGTAGTATTAGTAGGTGGTTTGTCCAAAAAAAAGGTCATTCACAGGAATTTTACTTTACTTGCTTAAGTATTAATGAGCAGGGAATAGTGTTTTAGCATCTGTCGGCAAAAGCGTGACATTTTTGCTATTGAGGGGGACAGCAGAACGGATAGCTGCATAGATACCTGGCCCAACCCCCGCAATGGCCGGTTTCAATCTAAATGAAACGGAGATGAAGTTGTGGCAGGAGTTGGTCAAGCGTCAAAAAGATACCCCTCGCGTTGACCCAGATATATGTCAATTATTGATCAATATGATTTATGGAGATCGACAGGACTCTAACTCAATACCTAAGAAGGCACGCCTCTTAAATCGCCAGAGTCCCCGTAACGATGACCGTAAATCGTCTTCCACACCGAAAAATGGAAGAAGACGCCACTCATCGGCTCCGTCCGACGAGGGACGTGGCGTGGCTCTTCATCAAAACCCTCGACGAGAAACGATCAGGACATACGGGAAGAGTCACCGAATCCGTTGCAAGGACGTTGCTATATCTGCGATGAGATAAGCCAGCTCGCAAACCGATGCCCCAAGAAAAAAAAAAGACGAGGCGGGCGTGAACGAGAGTGTTGCCTCGCCTCTTAAACAACACCCTCACAGACACCTATAACTACGGAAGCGGGTGTCACAGAGGGGAGAAAATAGAGGATACTTGTCGGTGGTGGCTTCAACTCGAAGTTCATGGATCCAAACTTCGGGCACTACACAATCCTAGTTCCTCCCACACAGTTTTGTCATCTTACCGTTTGAACTAAGCAGGGTGAAAAGAAATCTCGTGGTAGCCATTTTACCAGAATCAGATGCTTATTGCTACGCCGCGTCAGTGCCAACTTCATAACCGCCTTCCAAACGATACAAGATGTTGTGAGAACGACGGGATCAAAATACCACTGGAAGTAGCAGGTTTATCAATAACCGTAGGAGTTAAACTTTCGGCCATTGGATTGTCGGACGTATCGCCAACCCAAGAGAAACGATTACGAGAACTATTGGACCGATATATGGAGCCGACGGCTCCCCTGGGTTGTACCACCTAAGCGGGACGTGAAATTGAAGTCCTGATGAACTGGCCCATCAAGCAGACATATTACCCAGTTTCGGATAGACTTTAAGGAGAGTTTTATGCGCAAGTCAACGAGATGTTAGAATCTGGCGTGGTAAAACCCTCTAATAGCAGGTGGGACAGCCTGATAGTTATGATACGCAAAAAGGATGATACTTATCGCTTCTGCGTGGACTATCGCAAGATGAATTCAGTTACGGTGCCACACGCGTACCCTTTCTCCTACATGAATCCTATTATGCACAAGTCGAGAAGAGCACGTTACATCTCGACATTAGATCTTAGTAACACTTACCACCAGATTCCTTTGTTGGTTGGTAAACCGGTGACGGCGTTCACCGTACCCGGGTTGGGTTTGTATAAATTTTGTTGGTTGCCTTTCGGATGAAGCAACGCACTGGCCACGTTCCAAAAGTTGATAGATAGAGTGGTCGGACCGGAGCTCGAGCCCTACGCGTATGCTTATTTAGATGATATCATTATTGTCACGGAGACGTTCGAAGAACACGTGCGATGGCTCGAATACGTATTAAAAAGGATTCGGAAGGCTCGACTTACGCTAAATCGAAACAAGAGCGAGTTGTGTCAAAACAAAGTATCTCGGTATTCTGGTAAACTTGGATGGACTTTGACCTGATTCAGCGAATATTGTGCCTATATTGAGTTATCCAGCTCCGAAAAATCTTAAGCAGGTTCGGCGCTTCCTGGATATGGCATCCTGGTATAGAAAGTTCCTACCCGATTACTTGTCTATCATGGAACCCATCAATCGACTGCTCAGGAAAAATCAGCCGATTGAATGGGAGAATGAACAGCAGGCTTCCTTCGCACGGACCAAAGCCTTGTTAGCAACCGCGGTGATGTTACAACGCCCCGACTGCAATAGCCCGCTCATTGTACAGATCGATGCGAGCGACACTGGGCTTGGAGTGGTACTGTTGCAGATCGTAGATGGCGAAGAAAAGGTTTTGGAGTTCGCCAGTTGCTTGATACCCTAGCAGAGCGCAACTATAGTATTACGAAGCAGGAGTGCTTGGTCGTCCTGTGGGCCACGTGTAAGTTCCGTCCATACATCGAAGGATCACACTTTAGAGTAATTACGGAACATAGTAGCCTCAGATGGTTACGAACCATAAATAACCCGACGGACAGACTGTCCCATTGGGCTATGGAACTCCAGAGTCATGACTTTGAAGTGAAGCATCGGAGAGTGGCGCAGAATTATGTGCCCGACGCCCTCTCCCGAATGTATGAGGATGTAGGATCCACGAAGGTCGGTGCCATACAATGGGAAACGATGGTTGAGGACCCCTGGTATCGGAACTGGTTAGATAGAGTTAAGGATCACCTGAACGAGTATCCGCGATAGAAAATTACAGGGGAATATCTATGTGTCTATAAACCTATAGCGATCTCATGAAAATTTGCTTAAAATTCGAACGCATATAGTCAATACATGAAATAAATCCATTGACTTATCAAATAATTTTTACTTATTTAATACTGATAATGATTATATTTGGTATTTATGGTTAGTATTGATACATATGCAATCATTATTTTTCAGATACACTTGTGAGCCTTTTTTTAAATATTTTTGAACATTTTAGAATCGATTATGGATACAAGTTCATTATTAGATATCATTGTTAAATTCTAACTTAATATTTATATTTTTAATTAATTTTTCAGTCATTTTTTAATTTTTAAAATTGATTTTGATATACTTCTACAATTCCTCTTCTTGTTTCAATATAATATAACACGTAATTGATTAAACATACTTCAACATGTAAGAATTTATTTTTTTATTTTCAAAATATTATAATTTATAACGCATAACATATCATTGAACTTTTAATCTTTACCCTGCAGTGCCTTATTTACCTACATGTATAACTTATACATTCACATAAATCCTCTTTCTCCTGCATATCTTTCCATTGTCTTCTAATCCTATATTTCTGACTGATATTATTTCTTTATTTTTACCTCTTTACCTAGAAATATGTGCTTTATGTTTTTTTCTTCTTTCTTTGCAGAGACTACAGTCCATCACTCAAAAACTTTTAAACTGATTCATATGTTTTCTTTTCATTTTATTGTTCTCTCTCTGTTTTTCCTTTTTTTTTACATTTTACGGATGATAGACTTGTGAACTACCATATAGCTTTTCTCTATTTTATGATTGACAAAGCTTTCTTTCCGTTGTCAAATTATGTTTGATTTTCGCAAGTTTATTTTCCTACGTTGCTCTTTTTTCAAGTCCTATCGTTTTCACATCATATACTTTTTAATATACTGCTATCTTTGTTTTGCCTATTTCGTATGATTGTTATTGATTTAGTCTCCGTTAATTCTTTTATCAAGCGTAAATAAGGCCACTTGCTCTTGGTCATTTTTATTATTCGCAGAAAGTAAATTTCTTCCTTTTTTCTTATGCCTTTTTTTAGGCTTACCCTACCCCCCTCTATTTGTTATTTGTATCCCGATGCTTTCGCATTCAAACTCAACATGTTATTTGTAAGTCTGAATCTATTTTTTTCCTTTTTATTTTCTTCTTCATTTGCAAATCCATGCCTACCCTGCCTGCCTTCAATCTTTATATGTATCCTTGTGTCTTTGCATGTAAACCTAATTTCATATTTTGAATCTACCTTCTATTTTTACTACATATTTTTTTTCTCTTTCATACACAAGTCTCCGATACTTATGTGCCCTAAAATTTCATCATTCAATCTATAAAAATTAATCTTTGACTTACACTTTCCACTTTATCCCTTTTGCTCAAGCCTAAAACTGCTTAAAGTGTCTTTTGCTTCCTACCTGTCATTTTTTCTCCTTGCTATGAAATTTTTTTTTCCGAGATACACACTTCTCGGTCCATGTCCTAGTTTTAAACTTCCAATGCATCCAATCCAAATTAAACAGATCTGTTCATATCCCTTCTTCATTCCTAAAAATTAAAATTCAATTTTTTTTGTTTACGTGTAGTATATTTTTCATACATTATTTATCTAAGTCTTTTTGCATATGTTTTCTGTCTTTATATATGCTAGGTGTCTTATAAGACGTCATGAGATGATTAAAAAGTGAATTTCGAGTTTGTCTAATATTACACCTTCTTTATTATTTTGGACTCACTTATCGTCTATTTTCTAGATAAATAAACTTAGAAGTACCAGGCTTTATGGGCATCCTTGCCTTTTCTCTTTTATAGTTTTAAATAAATTTGTTAGCGCCTGGTCGTAATTAACTGTTTTTTTTTGTACATTTTTAGATTATTGTCTACATTTTTGCCATTTTTATACTTATTTCTCTTCAATTCATTTTGACCCAGAATATTTCTCTATTAATGTTATCAAATTCTGTTTTGAAGTCTACAAGCACAGCGTATAATTTATTGACGACTTCCTCTAGTTAACTTTCAAATAAATTATTTAGTCGAAAAACATGGTATCTTGTTCTTTCTTTTGTTCTGATGGCAGCCAAACTCTCTTTTATTATTGTTTACTACTCTACCGATTTTTCTATTTTTTCAGTGACTATAATTTCTTAAATCCTATATGTTGCATTTAAAAATCCACTACTTTGTAGTTTCAACGTCCTACTACTTCTTCCCTGCCTTGTGAATTTGAGAGATACTTGATGTTGCTCACGCTTCTATAGTGTGTGTGTGCATTAGTCTATAAGCTATGAAGTATGTTTGTCAACTAATCATCCAGTTTATTTGCAGATTCTTAAAACAATTTTCTATGATTCTGTCTTCTCCTTTGTCGTTTCTGTTTTCTATTTTTCCCAAGACATTTTTTTCTTCAATGATGTATTTATTCTTGTAAAAATCCTACTAGACTATGCTGTTGATTCTTAAACTCCTTTTTTGTTTTCCGTATAATATGTATTATTGTTGTCTCATTAAAAAATTTAAAAAATATGTTTTCATGCCTCTTTTCTTATTACCATCCCTGTTTTTTATTTATTTTAATTTTTTAATAGCTTTTCAAAACTTATTTACATTTTGCTTTCTTCTACTTCGCTTAGTTTTCTCAGACTTACTTAATTTTGTTATCTCTTATTATTCTATTTATCCTTTTTACGTTCGTCGCTAATTATATTTTTACCCTCTTTTTTTTAGTATTTTTAGATTTCACACATCGTTGCCTGGGAGGAACAAGGTACTATCTCAAATTTTGGTTGAAAAAGGTACTATCTCGTTTAGAGCGCTGAAAAAGGTACTATCTTGGCGACGCGGGAAAAGGTACTATCTTGGCAAAGCGAGAAAAGGTACTATCTAGGCAAAGCGGGAAAAGTTACTATCTTGTCACTAGAGAAAAAATGTTGTATCTCGGCTTTGAAAAAACGAAATGATTTTGGTTTTGTGGGAAAAAGTAGATATCTCTGATATCTCTCAGTGTGAAAAAAACAACTCAATTATTAATGTGCTGATCCGAGATACAACAATTTTTTTGGGGCGCCGAGATAGCACCTTTTAACTCAAAAACGAGATAGTACCCTTTCACCGCTTTGCCGAGATAGTACCTTTTTCCCGCTTCTCCGAGATAGTACCTTTTCCCGCTTTGCCGAGATAGTACCTTCTTCTCCCGAGCGCCGAGATAGTACCTTTTTCCTGCAGCGCCAAGATAGTACTTTATTCAGCCGCAATTTAAGATTGTACCTTGTTCCTCCCAGGCGACGATATATTCCATATTTTCTGCTTAATTATTGTAGAATCCTGTTTATCAATTTGCAATGATTTAGCTTTATTTATCTTATCATTTTTAATCACTTTGATACATGCGTAGTTATATTACGTACTCTTTCCTTTTTTTCTGTAATATTTATTCCTTATGTATATTCGCCCACCTGCTCGCTCTGCTCGCCATCCTTTTAATTTTTTATGTTTATAAAACGAATCATATTAATAATCATCATATGATGTATACAATTTCTTATAAGATTAAAATTTTGTCTCTTATTTATTAAAGAAGCTTAAAAAAACTTCATTCTTCAATTTCAAAAATAATTAAAATATATTTCAATTTTTTTTACTTATAAATATATTCATTTTTGTTTCTTTTCAAAAAAGGTATGCTGACCGTATTTCTTTTAAAGTCAACTATTAATTTGAAAAATAAATGGACATTAAAAAAAACTATTGCTTGTGCTAGGACTTCAGACACATACACAGACGCGATCTTTTGTGATTTCAGATAACTCACTCGCTCCTTTTTAAAGAAAATAGCAATTAATTTTAAGTACTTCTAGAACAACTATAAAAGCTATAACCAACTTGAAAATAATCGGACTTTCGAATAAATTTTTTAAGTCCTATATTGGATCAATATACGATCATCTATATACTTATATTTAATGCATTCATGCTCATTACATTTTTTGTGCACTATATACACATTTTATACAATTGCCACCATTCTATTTAAAAATCTTTTCTAATATCTAGTGATTTCCTGATTTCTTTTTAGCTTAAGCGACTCCTTACTGTTTAGAATCTTTTTACCGCGTAAATTCTAGTATTTTATTATTATGAACAAAATTTTCCTACTCGATGTATTGTTAAACTTGGTAATTTAAATTTGAAACATTTATAACAGACAATATTTGTTATTTTACATTTATTTCTCATTCTGATACAGGTATTTTTTTTTTTTTTTAATACATATAGTTAATGCAATTCTAATTTATAAAATAATCTATTAACCATATTAACTGTAATTCATTACACATTGACAAATTTTTTTTATTCTTATGTATTATTATTAAGAAGACGAATTTTTTTTAATTATTTGGAGTTATTTAAAAAATATGATAGCATGATTATTATTTGTTAAAAACAGTAGTTTTTTTAATTTCTACTATAAATCTTAACATAAACATTATGAATAAAATACATCAGAAACCGTTGTTGCTCTTTCTACTGGAATACCTTTATTTACCTATAAATTATAGTAGCGTTTTTAATGTGCTGAAAACAAATACATGTTATGAGTTAAGACTTCATATATCATGTTTCCTTTTGAGGAATTTTTTGCAGCACAACTTTCGATGATGATTGATATCTTTTTGATATAAAATTTAACCAAACACTTTTTCACATCAGTATCGCTTTCCGTGCATATATGCCCCTTATAGTATACTCTGTCGCACTATAATATTACGTATGATTCTTATTCTTTTAATGAAGATGACTAACTTAGAGAAACCAGATTATTTTGGAACAAACTGATTATCGACCAATCAGTAACCAGATGTGTACCAAAAATTTTTTTTTAATTTGAACTTGTAATTCTATGTTTTTCCACATAGAATTACATATAGTAGTACCAATCTAAAACCCATTATGTATTGTCATATGCAATACTATATGTAATTTTATATGGCTTTACCTAAAAAATTGCATACTGAATGACGTTCTATATTTTAAGGTGTATTTTTTCAATAATTTATTTACGTTGGACTAAAATTTTATACTTCAATTAAATTTCTAAAACCTTAAATGTATAAAAAGTGTGACTGAATAGTTCATATCAAAGAAACTAATAGTGGAGTCAAAATTTACGATAAAATAGAAAAACATTTTTTGGGGGAGCTGGGGGGGAAGGTAGGGTGGGGGCTAGTGGGGAGAGGGGGTGGGGGGTTAACCCAATTTTTTGGGGTCAAATTTTACGGTAAAAAAAAACAAAATTTACCGTATTTAGGGGGGAGCTGGGAGGGAGCGAGTGGGAGCGGGGGGAGCTAGTACTAACCCTTAAACCATACAACTATATAACAGTGGAAGATATATGTACACATACGATCAATGCCACAAGAATTTCAACTTCTTAAATGAAAAACAAGTAACATAAATCAAACTGATGTTACTGTGATAAAAATCATGTCAGCTACTTACTAACATTAAAGTAATAGAAAAAATCTTGCAGCACTTACATCGCTGATGTATTTTATTTTATTCTTTAAACTAATTTCGACCAAAATAAATTTTTCTAATCTTGCAATAAAAAAAATACCATTTTATTTCTTTACTTATTTTAAACTAATATTCTTTATATAAATAATATTCTTTCCAGATATAGCTATTTTAATTTGCGCAATAAATGATAAAACTCGATAAATTTTTTATCTTTGTGAACGTCATATTTTTTTTAACACAGGATCTCAATAAGGACTATTTTTATGATAATGTTCGTAGTAATTTACATAAAAATATGGTTACTTAGCGTGTAAATAATAAGAGTGCCACTATTTATAAACTATTGCGATTGTGACTTTAATTGTAAGTTACTCGTACAAGAGCGATTTTCAAAGTAAGATACATACATTATGGGAAGTGGATCGCTTCTATCTAAGCAAATATCTTATTTTTTAACTTTATATAAACATGTTTTACTTTAAGGAGTCAAAAAAATATTAAACTTTTTTTTCTAGCCTACTTTTACAATTTAATTAAAGGTAGTTATGTCCCAATATATAGGTGTACATAAGAAGAGTTATATCCTTTAGTCACAAAGCATGTAATCATTTTTATATCAATGTATGATGCTGTCGGATATGCAAAATGCATTATTAACTTTTTTCAATCTTTTTCATAATTTATCCACTAATACATCGTGTAAATGAAAAAAACAACGCTATTTGTAATTAAAGTACGTAGTCAAGCGAACAGTTGGGGACGAAGGTCTTAAGAAATAATTCGAGACGAATTGAAACTTAAAATTCTTTAATAAAGCAACGTTTTGCTGGCTTGGTGTGCCAGCCTCATCAGGCTAAAAATTACAATTTTATAATTACACACTGAATGTCAATAAAAAGCATAACGATTGAGAAAGGAAAAAACACGTTATACAATATAACTGAAGCGATAAGTACTTTCTTTTAAAACGTTAAATCATTTGACTGTTAGTCAAATATTGTCGTAGGGATTCTGCCTGCCTACGTCGCGAGATCGTCAGCGACTGTCGAAAATTGATATGTGTAATGCATGTTCGACTGACCGTTTCTCTGTACGCCGAGTATGAGTCAACTAAATGTATTGAATTTACAGCTTTGTAGGCCAATTAATCTACGAAACGGATGACATTAGTGTTAGCAGAAAAAAAAAATACGTTGATATAAAAGAAAATGATTCAAGAAACATAGCGTTTTCTTTTTTAGGTTATTCAGTGGCTGAGTTAACCTAAAAAATTCGTGAAAGTCCGGAAATCACTTTTTTCGCGTTTGAAAAAAAAGTTGACTTCCAATGCCAAAAAGTTAAATGACAAAGTTGTAGATCTTAAAAAAACCTATCGATTGACGTGCGTTGGATATAATATAAATGCATAATTGCTGAGGAAACTTGAAAAAACCATCGAAAATCGTCTTTTTTTAATTTGTTAATAACTTTTTTTCTTTTGAGATTTTAAAGTTGGTATTTGGTCA
>JAPYYV010001318.1:0-24944 GCA_030522625.1 Copidosoma aretas
TACAACTATATAATATAGGCAGATATATGTTTTATGATAGTTTTTAGATGGGGAGGAGGTGGGGGGGGAGCGGGGGGGAGCTAACCCAAAAAAAATGGGTTCAAAATCACGGAAAAACAAGCAAATAACTACGTGATTGTGGGGGGAGCTGTGGGGAGCCAGTTGTCGCCTAAAACCATACAACTTTATAATATAGGAAGATATATAATAATAATATAGGAAGATATATGTTTTATGATAGTTTTTAGATGGGGGGGAGGTGGGGGAAGCTAGGGGAGAGTGGGGGGGAGCGGGGGGAGATAACCCAAAAAAAAATTGGTTTAAAATCACGGAAAAACAAGCAAATAACTACGTGATTTGGGAAGGAGCTGGGGGGGAGCTGGGGGGAGGGGGGATCCAGTTGTCGCCTAAAACCATACAACTATATAATATAGGATGATATATATACACATATTACTAGTTGGTATTCTACCTGAGTTGAAGGTGATACCGGCGCCCAAAAAGGTAAAAGTGGTGTGATCTTTTGGCCCGATCTATGCGCTGTGTGCAGTAATCTGAAACAGTCCCACCTGCATTGGAAACAACAGCGGTATTGAAGAGGTTCGATACATACAATCGACAATAGCTTGGGGCTCTAATTTTATTGTCAAACTATCTTCTGTGCGTTATAATGAACAAATGTAAGTTTTTTGAGGTTGTCTCAGCCATCTAGTCTTTGAGATATCTTAAAATGAAAATTAGCAATTTATCATGGGCTGTTATAAAAAAAATGTTAGAACCTAAAAGTAACATACTTTCGTAAGAATTAAAAAATGTTTAAAGAATAGTTTTTGAAACGTTAAATACCGTAGATTATTGTATTTCTTTGATTCCCCCTTGTTTCCATGTAAAATAAAAATAAAATCATGATTTATCTCAGTGAAGAAAGAAACCTGAATGTTATTGCTTCGATTGGTAAGACTGAGACATTTGCGCAATAGCCGTGCAAATTAAAATATCAAATTGTCTAGCAATAATTCTGTTTAACGTTTCTTCTTTTTACAAACTAGCCTTTTTTATTACGTACACCTGGCATTTTCTCATTAATCAAAGAATACTTTGTACTTTAACTCAATACTTAATACAAAAACGGTAATACTGAAAATCATAACAAACACTGATTCCAACTCGAGAAAAACAACTCAGTAATGCTGCGTACTTCCTAAGCCCCTGCCTCTACTTCACTGCCCCTCCGAAAAACTGTATCGAATCTCCTTAAGTTAAGGACTTAGATAGAATTTTATAATCCGTTAAATTGAATAATTTTTTAACCATTTTTCTAACATCTTTACATTCAAAAATAAGGATTTTCAGTGCCAAAAATGTGTTGTTTACATAAAACATTTTTCTTATTCACGCTGCAAAATTAAAAAAACATTTATTTATAATATATGTATGTGGCTGCTATCCAGCACTACCTCTTTTTTCTGTGCATCCTGATCCGATAATTTAGGATATATTGAGAATGTTACTATATAATTACATGGGAATAGATTTATGCGGATTCAACGTAAAACATGCGACAAGAATTTTCAAGGAGTTACTTGCTGCCTTAAAGAGTAAGTAGACATGTTGATGGTAGTAAAATCATATAAAAACACTACAACGTTTAATAAGGGCATATGTAAACATTACACACTCTTCTAGACCTGAAATTTTCACTAATATGATGTGAATTTAAACGAATACACGAGAAAGGGATGGTAGTCCCTTGAGTGCGCGAGAAGTCAAGTTTTTTACAAATACCATGCAGGTAAATATCAAACATAAGACATGGAAATTATAATTTTCTGCTACATATAATACTGCACTTAACTGTTGCCTATACAGTAAGGTAAAAACATACTGAGAATTAAAAAAAAAATTTGTTTAACATGAAACCGTCCACGTTGAATTGTCCACGTGGACCTCGGCAGTGGGGAACATTAACATAATTTATATATACAATAAAATATGAACAAAAACATCGACAAAAAAAAGATATAACGCACATTGTGGACTAAAATATAAAGCACTGATTCAAGCAAAGTGCAAAAGTATGTAAACAAAGAATGTACTACGAATCGTAGTCTACGATGCGCACTTCTATGACTATACATTCTTATTTTAATATTAGGCGCTACACCGTGTAACTGTAACCTATGCTGAACCGGTATGGCAATAAAGTGCAAACGTGAATAAGGTAAATGGTCTTATTAGGGTATGTTTTGGTTAAGTAAATTTTTTTTAAACTAAGATTGAAGTAAGTAAGTATGAACAGCATTGGTTAGTAAGTTCGGCTGTACTCGTCTGACATGTTCCTGAGTGCTACCACTGAAAATAATTCCGCTTGTCTACAGCACCATGCTTGGTGCAATTGATGCCATGTGCATACTAGGAACTCGATCAGCTTTTGGCTGATCCTTAATGGGTACTAGGTTGGCACTTAGTAGGAAAGGGAGGGTGCTGTATCCGTGGGCACGACCTCACACGTATAAGACGATGTAAAGAGGTTATCAAGTAAATCAAAGATGCTTTTTCGGTGTGATGATTACGAATCACAAGATTTCCTCAAATGCCTGAGGATGTTTACAGTTAGTTGAATCATTTTGAAGCAGTATTTAAAGTTCAAGCGTTTGATGAATTAATGGAGCATTCGCACCCTCGGTGGCACGCGTGGCATCTGAGTTAAGGTACTCTTCCCAAAAAATCTATTTTTGTATTTTTACTTAAAAACTTTCTTGTAAGAAGATTATACATTTATACACGTTCCCTATAAATTTTAAATAAATATTACGTTTAGTTTTTGTAAAAAACAATTTCAAAGTTCGTTAAAACCGTATGAGCGTCCTTGTCCAACAACCAGTGTCTTATGGAACAGCTCTTGAATTGCCGCTCTATTTGGATATTATTCGAAGAAAAATTTATTTGTCAGTGAATAAGCACTTTCTACTCATTTTTGCCGGGTACTTACCGGCCACTTGGAGGGGACTTGCCGGGCACTACGTGGGCACTTGCTGGGTATTTGCCCGCGTAGTGCCCGCGTAATGCCCGCCAAGTGCCCGTGTAGTGCCCGCCAAGTGCCCGTGTAGTGCCCGCCAAGTGCCCGCGTAGTGCCCGCCAAGTACCCGGCAAGTGCCCGCGTAGTGTCTGCCAAGTATCCGGCGAGAGCCCGCTAAGTGCCCGGCAAGTGCTCGCGTAGTACCCGCTAAGTGCCCTTCAAGTGCCTGCCAAGTGCCCGGAAAGTGCCTGCGTAGTGCCTGCCAAGTGCCTGCCATGTTACTGGTCTAGTGTGCGTGTATCACCTTTGATATTATATAAATTGTTATTAGTGGTGAGAAAATAAGTTTGTTTTTCTAAAAATGAACAGTTTCAAGTCTCTACACAGGAAACAAACGTTATGGTTATCGCTTGGTCAATCATAAGCGTGCTGTACGAAGATGGTTAGGTTCAATAGATTCAACGTTTAGCAGGTTTTGGAAACTGGACAAGGAGTGCGGCGTGGAGATAAAATTCAAGCTAGCTGTGCCTGTAAGCAAGGAGACAAATAATTTTATTATAAAGCATTGTAAACTGACGAATATAATTATTGGATTCATTATTATTGTTGTCAGAATTACGAAGATAAATTTGTTAAGAATAAGGTTTGGTTGATTGTCAACATTTGATCAGTAACATACACATCATTTTAGACATAAATTTCAGGATGAGGTTGTGTCTATCTTTTCGTGCCTGGCATTATAAATAATTTTTTTTTCAACTTTTTTGTTGACCAAACATGCTTGCACTTAAAGATACAGAATGAAACGTACTAATAAGTTTGGTGAATGAATCACAGCAGTTCAATAAGTGCCTGATAAGTACACACCAAGCTGACGTGAAGTGCTCGTGGACTGTTTACCAAATATCTGCCAAGCTAAGATCGTTATGCATGAGTGCTGTATCGATGGGCATGGTACCACGCATACTCTAGCCACTTTTTAGCCGATAATAAACTAGTGATTAGGTGAATTGAGGTTGCTGAACGTGCTCGAATTGTTTTCAGATCGATAAATCGGTTAGTTTCCGGCTTTAAACGTGTGTTGAAGGCACTTTACCCACCAAAGACCCTCGAGGAGGGATTCTTTGCTTCCGGGCCCCCTAGTGGGGGCTCCGCACCCTCCTCTCTCGCCCTGGTGCCTACTGTAACGATAATAATTCATATTACAGTAGGCATGTAATGGGGCAACACTAGCGAGTAGCTGAGTAACGAATTTTTTGCCTATGGATTTCTCAACTCCGAAACTAATTCATGAAATAATTCATGTTCCTACAGCTTTGCATAAAGGTGCTTTGCGCACGAGAGATACGCCAACTAGCGATATTTTCATAAACGTTGCTTACTGATGGAGCCGAATGAGTATGTGTGTGTGTGTAGAAACCACATTTAACCTTCATTTTTCGTTGTTTTCCGTTTTATAACTTAAATTACTTGTGAAAGTAAACGTACGATTTTTCCCACAACTGATCAAAAAATTTCTTAAACTTTCAAGAATTAGTCGAAGTGCTTATTCAATGACAAATAAATTTTCCTTCGAAGAATATCCAAATAGAGCGGCAATTCAAAAGCTGATCGAGTTCCTAGTATGCACATGGCATTAATTGCACCAAGCATGGTGCTGTAGACAAGCGGTATTATATCCAGTGGTAGCACCCAGGAACATGTCAGACAAGTACAGCCGAACTTACTAACCAATGCTGTACATACTTACCTGCTTCAATCAGTTTAAAAAAATTTTACTCAACTAAAACATACTCTAATAAGACTATTTACCTTATTCAAGTCTGCTCTTTATTGCCATACCGGGTCATCATTCAAAAAAATTTTAACAATATCTTTTGTACTGTTTAGATAAAATTTATAATCTTATGTTCAAAATAATTCGACATTATAATGGATCAAAATAGCTTGTTTTCATATTTCAAATCATTCTATTTTATTCCGGTTTTTTTTAGTTGAATAATTTCAGAAGAATGTTATTAAAGAACCTCTGCTCTTATTTATTGGCAGCAGTTTTTTTCATCGCTTCAGTCATTGTAGTCGTACAGCTCCCTAGTCATGTACACAAAGTACGAATTAAATTAAAAGCCAGTTAAATCGTTCCCTTTCCCTTTGAAGAATCTGTAAGAAAATCGGCATACGGCTGCTCTTTAAGCGACAAATTAGCGACAAATTATGGTACCAATGACGTTCATTTATCTGATTCTTAGCAGGGGATACGCGCGTTAGCCAGCTAGCTTGATAGGTCGATCGGTAACAAACGTTTACTGGCTTTTTGGAGAACCAGCGACAAAACAGATATCAGGCAGATCTTCCAGCAACAAATTATACCTCACATTGGAACCTTAAAGTAGAGTTTCAGCGCCCCCTATGGCCGAAAAATAAACGATAGGAGCGTTGCAGGAGCCTATGCATTACACTGTGTGGTATAAGAGAATTCATCGATTGAACAATGTAAACGTGATATCTTCTCAAGAAAGACATTAAGTATAAATATGATTGCATCTACTTTGTTAATAAACATAGTTTTGTAGCCAGACAATGCGTAAGAATCGAGAACTCAATGAATTTCCCATACCTCTCGATGTATTTTTCACCTCTCTGTCAATTTTGTTCTAAGTTTGGTTACACGGAAGTTTACAGAGGGCGCTGACTTGATTCAGGTGCCAATCCTGTTGAGCTGTCCGCTTCCTAACCGGAGATACGCGCGTTGGCCAGCTAGCTTGATAGGTCGATCGGTAAAAAACGTTCACTGGCCTTTTGAGGAACCGGCGACAAAATAGGTATTAGGCAGATCTTTTAGCGACAAATTAGCGGCAAATTATGGCACCAGTGTCGTTTATTTATCTGCTTCCTAGCCGGGGATACGCGCGTTGGCCAGCTAGCTTGATAGGTCGATCGGTAAAAACGTTCACTGGCTTTTGGGGAGCCGGCGACAAAATCAGTATTACGCTGATCTTTCAGTGACATATTATCGCGCCAATCCCGTGGAGCTATCTGCTTCCTAACCGGAGATACGCGTGTTGGCCAGCTAGCTTGATAGGTCGATCGGTAAAAAACGTTAACTGGCCTTTTGGGGAACCGGCGACAAAATAGGTATTAGGCAGATCTTTTAGCGACAAGTTAGCGACAAATTATGGTTTGAATCCCGTGGAGCTATCTGTTTTCTAACCGGAGATATGCATGTATGCCGAGCTAGCTTGATATCAAACTAGCATTATTGTTAATATGTGTGCACTGAAACGAGCGACAACATTATTTTACACACAACAAATTAGCAACAAATTAGCGACAAAGTATTAAACTGAAACCGTTGTGGCATGAAACTTTGTCGAGCTAGCTTGATATACCTAACGTTTACCAAACTTGTTGCGCAACCGCTTGGCTTAAGTTTGCCACATTAATGCCTTTTTTACGCGATGTAATACACATTTTTTTATTTTTATCCAAGTAAAAACTTATTTGTTGGGCTTAATGAAAATGTCACTCATCTAATAGAAAGCACCTTTCGTAATCTTATGTGAGACATTGTTACATCCATGGTTAAGAGTTACGACTGAGAACTCGCTATGTGGCTGTAGTATCAAGGCTGAAAATAATGAAAATAAGTTATCTTTGGAATTTTCTAAATGAATCTCTTTGTTAATGTTTACAAAATAAGGCTGCACAATTTAATTTGCCGTTTAAAAATTTTATCTAAAGATAAATGGTTAGTTTATAACAACAGGTTAATGGAGCACCTTTATTTTAAAGAAACTTTAGAAAAAAATCATTGTGTCAGAAATATTGCATGGTTATAGTTTAAGTTAAGAAAATCTCCTTAAAAGGAGTTGTGATCATTTCCGAAAAAAAACATGGCTAGGTTAACATGAATGGAATTTGATCTCAAAGAGAAAATAAATAGTGACCTGGTGCGTGCAGTATTCCACCACCTTTTAGGAAGTATGAGCTTGAACCTGTGACGGCTGCTATAAGAGTCTGAGTAGATAGATTGCGAATACCAGAGCTGGTCGAGCGCTTGGATCCAAAAACGGTCATGTAAATGCACCGCGTTGCACGTTGCAGCCATTGCAAATACCTCATCTTTGGCGTGCAGATAAATACTTGAACCCCATTACTCTGGACTATGCATGCGCACGTAATTTTTTGCGATACACTTTCTTAAAAAGATATTAATGTACGACTGTTGTCAATTTAAATAGTAACAACAGCGGTTTAAAAAAATCTCGTAACAGCAGAGAAAATTTTCGGTCAATTAACGTATAAATTCAGTTACTAAGAGAACAACAACAAACATGTATGATATACAGTATTTTTGTTTGCTCTAGTAACTATGAATCTACATGTTGATAGATCGAAAATTCGCTCTGTTTTTACGAGATTTTTCTGAGCGTTTGCAAGTGCTATTCAAATTGACAAGAGTTGTACATTAAAATATTTTCAAGAAGTGTTTCACAAAAAATGATGTGTTCGTGCATAGCCTGCAGTAGTGAGATCCCAATATTTATTTGCACAACTTTGCACGTATTTTCAAGGTAATTGTCCTATCATGTATTGTAAGCTGACCGGCTCTTCGGAGAAAAATCAGGAGGGGGTTACATCGGAATATAAGACAATCACCGCAGCAGTCAAGATGAGGTGATATGAAATAGCTGCAACTTGAAATACGATGCATTTACATACCCGATTTTGGACTTCAGCATTCACGCTCTTTGAAATCAAATTCCATTCATGTTAACCTGGCCGTGTTTTCTTTTGGAAATTATCACAACTCCTTTCAGTGAGATTTTATTAACTTAAATTATAATCATGCAACATTTCTGCAAAAATTATATACGTTTAAATTTTTCTTAAAATAAAGATGATACATCAACTTGTTACAAACTAACTATTTGCCTTTGGATAAAACTGTTAAACGGCAATTTAAATTTTACAGCCTTATTTTGTAAAAATTAACAAAGGGATTTACTTAGAAAATTTTAAAGATAACTTATTTTTAATATTTTCAGCATTGATACTACGGCCACAGTCGTAACCATGGGTGTCACCATGTACCACGTGATGTTAAGGAAGATTTTTTCTGTTACATAAGTGACATTTTAATTGACCCCGACAAATAAGTTTTTACTTTAATATTAAGCTTTGTGAAATTTCTATTTGTTTCAGATAAGAAGAACCTGTACTACTTCAAGCTACTTGGTACTAAGATTTTAATGTTTTAAATGTAGCATTGATGACGATCAAGACTAACAATAGCTGCTAGTATCAAAAGAAGATTTGTACTCAGAACATGAAAAGTTTAAGAATAGTAAAAAAATTTTATTTGTTACCATTAAAATCTTACTTATTTTTTTCAGAAGAAATGATAAGTATACAAACGTAGATGTTTCAATCGAAATTCCAACTTTGGAGAGAGAGCAGAACTTCCTAGATCTTAGTTGTTCAACTGCAGCTGTGAAGAATGCGGATTGGGGTTTAAAAACAAAAGTATGAGAATAATGTAAAAAATCCTCAGAACAACTTTTCATCAATACTTTTTGCTTGTGCATACACGCAGCAATTAAACTTAGCAATCTTCTTAATACAGTATCGAAATACGTAAAAGACCTAAGTGTTCATATCAACGTTAAAATATCAAGATGTTTTTTTATGTCGATTTCTAAAATGTAAAATTAAAAATTTTACAAATTATCTTGAATTGAAGTAGAAAATTTGTTAAAAATTGAAAAAGGATTCTTCAATTCATGCTTATGTTATCCTAAAAGTTTCACTTGTAGGAATTGCAATTTTTTCTAAGATCTTAACAATCATCTTGATCAATCAATCATCTTGATCAATGGATACAAAAATAACAATGAATCGTAGAACCGAGTTCAGGTGCTTTGCGCTCGAGAGGCTCGCCATCTAGCGATATTTTCATAAACCTCGCTCACTAACAGAGCCAAAATTTTGTCTACACTGATACATTTGCACCTCCAATTTTTGTGGAAAATTGAGACGCAATCGTTTACCATTGTTCTATTGAACAGCTGTACAACATTATCTTAACAAAATACATACATTCATCAACTCAACCAGGAATGTAGATATCTATACATATATCAGCACATTTGAGTCAATGACTATGTACAGTAGGAATCGTAAACAGAGACTCCTCACTTTCTACCAGGGTGCGACTGCGTAACTTTTCTAGTAGATCTGGATAAACCAATTTTCTTTTATATACACCGTAAGACATTTTCATGATAAAAGTTGGATGGCGCAAAGTCAAAGAAAAAGTTACGTACTCGCAATCCAGAGAGTTGGCATCATTTATGGCGTATGTAGAGTGCACGTGCACCTTAAGTGCATTATACTTCATGTCCTTATTCGAAGAGATTCACTTGTAGTAGCCCTCCCTAACCCCAGATGAGGCCACAGTTGAGAGCTGTTTGACCGAGCGAAACAGTTGCCTCCACCAGGCTCCGCCCAGTCCTTCCCCCTCGGCTTGTGCCTGCTGTACTTGAGTACTTCTTCATTCCTTTTGTGGCGCCGGGTGGCTCCACATCGTTGAGAGAAAAATGGACGTGGAGGAACTGAAACGGAGGCGTAAGGAATTGGAAGAAAAGGCGGAATTTCTGCAGTCAGATCCAGCGCATGGAGCAACAACCTGAGGAAGAGGACGAAGATGGTCTCGGAGGTAAGACTGTCAGGCAGGTGCCTTTCTGTTGAAAGCGATAGGGCACTACTCTACCCGCCATTTTGGATTCAAGGGCTGTATAAGGGCCATGACGGGTAGTGGGCGCGAGTCTGTAAGCTCAAGCCACTCAAATTTAAACGAACCAGAATACGTTTTTTCATTACGCCGAGTCCTAGTTATGAGCGAGGGCCGAGGGCGAATTACACTATGCCGAGTCTGAACGGAAAAGAGTTTAGGCCAAGGGCTAAATGGGACCGCAGATTTATGGTGAAAGTCATCGACCAGTATCTTACTCGTTCCTGTGTATTTGTGTATTTGTATGTCCCAGGCTCAGCAAGGGGAGACCAGGAAAACAATCAGAACAATGACAGTCAAGAGGATCCCTATAGCGACTACCAAGAAGTTGATGAAGCATTGCTTTACATTGACGAGGACCCAAGAAAGGATGAAGTTAAGAAAATAACCTTAATCGATCACCTAACTTCCAGCTTGGCAGTGTGGACAAAGTCGGGAATCGGAGACAAGGAGACTAAGGAGAGGATAATAAAAACCATCCCAGTCAAGGGCATCCTTAACCTCGAGGCACCGGCACTGAATCCAGAGATAATAGCCGACCTCCACTATAAGGCGCAGGCTAAATGTGTCTATTTCAAGGATTTTCATTTTCAGGAGTTAACAGGGGCAGCACTCTCAGTCGTAGCCTCGACTATCAGCCAGTTGCTTGATAACGCGAATGTGCCAGTGGAAAAGGCCGTCTTCCTAACTAACCTCTCGCAGGCTACAAAACTGTTGGCAAAACTTTTTTACTAGCTCAACCAGACAAGAAGACTCTTTTTAATTGGAAATTTGGATGGAAAAATAAGAAAAGCGCTAAGCACAGTAGAATCTACGTCTTGGCTTTTCGGGGATAATTTGAAGAGCTTGATCGACAGCACTAGAGCAATGGAGAAGATCTCAATGGACTGGAGGTCAAGGTCACGGTCTCTCCTAAGACAGGCTAACCAGAACTTTCCAAGCTGGCAGAGCCCCGCACCTAGAAGAGAGCTAGGACGAGGGAGTTCTCCAAATCGTCAGCATGCCTCCCGTCAGTCATCGTCACGCAACTATAGGACATACCCTGCTAGGAGTACTTATCATCAAACACAGCCTCATAAATATAGACGGGAGAGATAAGCCTGATGTCAAGTCCATCTCAGTTTTTTCGTTCAAGGTTTACTTTTTTATACTTTTTACTGCTCTGGTCTTTATAACTTCGATCTTGTCGCATAATTTGTACTTTGCTTAACGTAGAAAACTATTAAAGACTGATTTAAATGCGGCTTGTTGCCTTACTCTCTAAACATCTACAAGTGAATCTCTTCGAACAAGGAAACGAAATATAATTGATGATTAAACGAACGTAGTGAAGTTCAATCGTAATTATACAAATGAACTTGTTCGAAGAGATGATTTCCCACCCATGTATTCCTGCGAACTTATCTCGGATACATCCCCACCCCTTTTTTTCTTTTGAATCTGAACTAAATAAAGAAGTACTCAAGTACAGCAGGCAGAAGCCGAGGGGAAAGGACTGGGCGGAGCCTGGTGGGGGCAAATTTTTCGCTCGGTCAAACAGCTCTCAACTGTGGCGTCATGTCATCTGGGGTTTGGGAGGGGTACTACAAGTGAATCTCTTCGAACAAGCTCATTCGTATAATTACGATTGAACTTCACTACGTTCGTTTAATCATCAATTTCATGTGTGTTCATGATGTACGACCTGGGTGTCTTGCACGTGTACTTTATGTGTATTTCGAGTTTCATGTGCATTTTGGGAATACACCTTTCGCCCTAGTAGCAGCTTATCTGCTGATCAAGCCTGATATCTGTACAGTATTATGTATGCAAGTCCAATTTAAAAATATTTCCTAATTGTTTTTAATACATCAACAACATACATAGGTATTCCAGTGTAAAATATATAAAAATTACAAAAATTTACATCGTGACTAAGATTCACTTAAGGACGCTCAGTACCCATACTAGTACTCAGTTTACAGCACTAAGGTCGCGGTCACATGGATACGGAACTGGCCAGCGGAACGTCACTGCAGAAGAGAGGAAGGTTCCCCCACCACCAGTTTGACGAGTAACGCCGTGACGTTCCGCTGAGAAAATTTTGCATCGTGCACGTGGATACGGAGCTCGGCGTAACGTATCGACGGATGTCAACGAAATATTAATTTAACATAATCCTTATTATGTTATCCTGGTATTTTTACGTGTGATTATACTTACAGTTGTGTTAGCTGTCAGTAAATGCCAAAAAATCACAGCTATCCGATGATAATTTTTATCAAATACACTGTATCAAACGTTTCCCGCTTGAACTCTTCGTGACCATTGGATGCCTCTCTCACGCAACGTACTGTTCCGTATCCATGTGCACGATGCACTATTTTCTCAGCGGGAACGGAATGCGTCAATGCCGTCAATTATTAATGTAGAGTTCGTCTACTTATTTGTTTGTATAAGCAGCGTATGATTAATGATAAAAGTGCCACATACTTTAAATTTATTAAATCATGAGTTTTTACATCGATTAAATCATAATTAGCATTCGCGAAATAGAAAGAAAAATTCAAAACAGGTATCTCTCGTTGTATCGCAAGAGAAACCTTCAGAAATCATTGCTAATATTTTTGGGGTTGCTTGAAGTATTGGAGTCGAATGAAGCTGAAATGAAGAGATTCATGTGGGTCAGGGAAATCCATACTGTTGTACGAACGCATGCCCAAGGACACAGTGCAAACCTTATAGAAATATTGAGATTCAACGATCCTGGTTTGTACTTTAATTACTTGCGAATGGATGCTACAATATTTGACAAACTTTTGGAATTAGTAGGGCCTGCAATAACTAAGAACTATTGTGTGAGGGATCCTATTCAACCAAATACACGGCTGCAGATTTGTTTGAGGTATTTGGCAGCTGGAGACTGCATAAAATCGATTGCCTACGCTTTCAGAGTTGCACCTAGCACTGTATCGAAGATAATTGACCAAATGTGTAAGGAAATACATACCAAGCTAAAAATTGTTGTTTAAAGTGCACCACAGTGTGATTAATGGGCAGGAATCGCCCAAGACTTTTGTAATCAGTGGAATTGCCCCAACTGTTTAGGAGCCTTAGATGGGAAACATATAATGATTCAGCTGCTTCTTATTTTTTAATATGTTTATGCACGACTAAGAAAAGGTACAAAACTTCAATGAATATACTTGAGTTATAATACACTTTTCATTTTGAGTATCCTCCTAACGTTGGTTCACGTTTTTTTAACTATAAGAAGAGATATAGTATCAATCTGACAGCAGTAGGAGATGCTAATTGTAAGTTTATACTGATGGACGTGGGAAGTGAAGGACGTTGCTGTGATGCCGGTATTTTTGGGAAAAGTACCATAAAGAAAGGATTTGACGAAAAATCTTTTGATGTACCTAGTTGTACAACCGTTGGATCATTTACATTGCCTTATGTATTAGTGGCTGATGAAGGATATCCGTTATTATCATACCTAATGCGTCCGATTGCTAGAGGTAATTTAAATGTCGAACAAAAAGTCTACAACTATCGCCATAGTAGAGCTCGCCGTGTTATTGAAAGTGCATTTAAGCTGCTCACTGCAAGGAGGAGAATATATTATAGACCCATAAATACAGATGTTGATAGAACCATAGCAATAGTATTGGCAAGTATTTGCCTCCATAACTTCGTCATTACGGAAGAGATGAAAAACCGTCCTCAAGAAAGAAGGTACTCTTAGTTCACTGAATCTGACGGATCTCAAGTAAGCACTGGCTTAGTAAACTTTAGGCGGAATGGGAGAAATAATAGGAACCGAACTGCTAAAAAAATAAGAGATGATTTTAAAGATTATTTTTGCACAGAGGGAGCAGTGGACTTGCAATATGAGAAAGCCATAAACAATCAGTTTTAATAATACATATGTATTGAAATTGTTGATGTCTGATGTTTAAACTTAGTTTTAATTAACAAATGAAAACTCATAGATTTGCATATTTTTATCACCACATTTCTTAAATAATCATTGTGTTATATATTAGTCCAGCTGCTTCCTCTTCTGTCCTTGTCAACTCCATAATTCCGTATTCTAAATGTCTTCGGTTTTGTAGGGCAGACGACGCATGGTGTCCATTAAATGAACGCATAACCCTTCAATGGCATTAATCTGTTCATTACTCTTAGAAATAGCTTTCAGTAAATCAGTTATATATTCCAGGTCGACAACGGTTTTTTTTTAACTGCAATAAGAGGCAAATAAATAGTTTACTGCAGTTTTAAGTGACAAACTAGTAAATTAATGCACATTGTAGAATACATCTACTCCTAATTTGTAGGAGCTACTATGTTGTCAAATATTTACCTTGTTCTCGTCCAAAGAACGACACGCTGGATGCAGCTATCGATGCTACACCAGAGGTTTCCTCGGACAAAAAACCATCATTCTCGTCTCTAAATAAATCTCTTTATTACTCTGCTCTCTTAACTCTTCTATGCTCTGTACATCATAGGAATATTCGGAGTGATGTTTTGTACCATCATAACTTGTTGCATTGCTCGTTTCAAAGTCTACGTTACTTATACTCCTGCAAGCATAAAAGTATGTAAGATTTCAGGTAAAAAGTCAGTACCATCGTGATGGTTGAAAGCTTACACTTTTTTTGGAGACTATTCATGTAGAAACGACGTTTGGTCATAAAATCTGAAACCAACAGATTAATTTTTTTGGAAAGCAGCAGAGCCACTGGGTACGTACAAATTAACCTTTTTTTAGTTTTCATGAAAGAATCCCTCGAATTACGCCACCTTTTTTTTAACGATGTAGTATCAAACTTATTTGTAAAAGTAGTACTACAATTATTCATCACAAAACCTCCCACGTACACAATAAATTAACAACATAGATTACCATCCAACCCGTGCGATACTGCTTTCTAAGCTTCCTCAACAGTGACCAGATTACGTTCCCAAATCAGTATACTATAATTCCAAAGGCAAGGTCTCTGTTGGACGACACTTATCAGGATTTCATCCCATTCTGCCCATAACTGATTACACCCCCTCCTTTTCTCATTAACATTAGTCCCTTTACCATCGTTATCGACTATTGGTTATTCATCGCAGTTTTAGCTACTGTTCACTTAAGACTCTTGAGATTCATGTTAACTAGACGTATTAGTAGCACCAAACGTATTTTGTACACTTTCAGACCGCTTCGGTGCTGCTCGCAAATAACAATTGTTATGAGGAATAAACAGATCATATTGTTCAAATTATCATAAAGTACATAAACAAACCACTCAATATTAGATCACACTCGTTAGTAAATAACGATTCCTTTAAAGGATCAATGTAGTGAAAACACGTATGACTTAAAAAGTTATAGGTTTTGGGTAGTACACACTTACAATCTGAACATCTATACTAAGAGAGAGGTTGGACAAGTTGTATTATAATTTTACAATCAACTTTTGACAGTAATATAATTGTAATATAATATATGATAATTGTAATATATATTTCCATGATTTTACAAAAATTTCACACAATCGACTTCTTGACACTCATTTTTGGCACAAACAAAAAGACTAAGGATCTACCAATACTCAACGTAACAACGAAAATTTAAGGTTCCGACACTTCCGACACGACACTTCCGAGGAGGCCGACGAAAATTGTACGCGTAATTGATATTATTTGTGGTGGGTGTACTTCCTCTTCCGCAGTGACGTTCCGCTGGCCAGTTCCGTATCCATGTAACCACAGCCCAAAGTTCTAGAAATTACAAGAGTTCTCTGTTGAAATAAATTCTTAATTAAATAACAACAAAACCGGAGTCCCAAGCATTTTAACCCATAAACCCAGGGGAAAGCGAATTCAATAATACAATGATTAAATAAATTATTGATAAAATAACAACATAACCTAAATCCCAAGATTTTGAACCCAGTAACCCGGGGGACAGCGAGTTTAGTTATATGATTACTCAATAAATTATTAATTGAACAACGACATAACCTACATGCCAAGCTGATTAACCCGGTAAAAAAGGGGACAGCAAGTAAATAAAATAATAAGTGAATAAATAATTCTAAAAATAACAAGATAACCTAAATCCTTAGCGTTGTAACCCAGTAATCCCGGGGACAGCAAATAATTATTAAAATTATTAAATAATGTATTGACTTAATACCAAGATACCTTAAACAATAAGCTTTTTAACCCCGTATCACGGGGGACAGTGAGTCAATGGTATGATGATTCAATAAATGATTATAAAAATAACAAGATAACCTAAATCATAAGCTTTGTAACCCAGTAACTTCAGGGACAGCAAATTTTAATTAAAATTATTAAATAATGTATTAATTAAATACCAACGTACGCTAAATCCTAAGCTTTTTAACCCCGTATCACATAGGACAGATATTTAATGGTATAACGATACAATAAATTATCATAAAAATAACTAGATAACCTAAATCTCAAGCTTTTTAATCCAGTCAGCCGAGGAACAGCGAGTTTTATTATATAAATTATGAATGCAACAAAAACATAACCTAAATCCAAAGCTTTTTAATCTGGTTATTTGGAAGAAAGCGAGTAAGCAATATAATAATTGAATAAATTATTGATTAAATGACAACATAACCTAAATCTCAAGCTTTTTAACCCAGTAACCTAGGGGACGTCAAGTTGATACAAAATTGAATACACAAAGTGATTCCCAAAATAACAAGAAAATCTAAATCCTTAACTATCTAACCCAGTTACCCCGGAGAAAGCGAATTTTTATTTAAATTATTAAATAATGTATTAAATAAATGCTAACACAGCCTATATCTTAACCTTTTTAGACCTTAAATTACGGGGACAGTGAATCAATGGTATAATGATTTATTAAATTATTATAAAAATAACTAGATAACTTTAATATCAACGTTTTCAACTGAGTAGCCCAGGATACAGCGGGATTAATTATATAAATACTACATACATTTTTAATTTAATAACAACATAACCTTAATTCCAAGCTTTTTAATCTAGTCACCTAGGGGACATCAAGTTAAAAAGATAATAAGTGAAGGAATCACTCAAAAAATAACAAGATAACCTGAATCCCTAGCTTTTAAGCCTAGTAGCCCGGGGGACATTATGTTTATTTATACAATTATTCAATAAATTATTGATCAAATGACAATACAACCTGATGCCCGAGCTTTTTTACCCTGTATCTTGGGAGACAGCGATTCAATAATACAATATTTAAACAAATCATTATCAAAATAACAAAATAACTCAAATGCCAAGCTTTTTAACCCAGTAACCTAAGGGACAGCAAGTTTATAAAATAATAAGTAAATAAATTATTCTAAAAATAACATAATAACCTAAGTCTTAAGCTTTGTAACCCAGTAACCTCGGGAACAGCGAATTTTAATTAAACTTATCAAATGTATTAATTAAATACCAACACACTCTACATCCTAAGCTTTTTAACTCCGTATTACATGGGACAGTCATTCAATGGTATAACAATACATCAAGTTATCATAAAAATAACTATATAACCTAAATCTCGAGCTTTTTAACCCAGTCACCCGGGGAACAGCGAGTTTTATTATATAAGATATCAATGCAACAAAAACATAACCTAAATCGCAAACTTTCAAATCTGGTTACTCGAAAAAAGCAAGTAAACAATATAATAATTAAATTAACTATTAAATAAATAACAACATATCTTTAATGCCAAGCTTCTTAATCCAGTAACCTAGGGGGGACAGCAAGTTAATACAATATTAAGTACAGAATTTAATTATAAAGATAACAAGATAACTCAAATCCCTAGCATTTTAATCCAGTTACCCGGGGGAAAGCGAGTTCAAGTATAAATATATTATATAAATTATTAATTTGATAACAACATATCCTGAATCCCAAGCTTTTTAATTCGGTAACTCAAGGGAAGGGGAGCAAACAATATATTTATCAAATAAATTATTTATTAAATAACAACATTACCTAAATGCGAAGCTTTTTAACCTAGTAACCCGGGGGACAGAGAATTTTACTATATAATTATTAAATAAATTTTTGACGTAATAAAAACATAACCTAAATGCCAAGCTTTTTATTTCAGTAACCCTGCGGACAGCAAATAATTATTAAAATTATTAAATAATGTATTGTATAAATACCAACATACCCTAAATCCTAAGAGTCCAACCCCGTATAGCAGGGGACCGCAACTTAATGGTATAATGATTCAAAAAATTATTATACAAATAATTAGATAACCTAAATCTTGAGCTATTTAACACAGGAATTCGGGGGACCACATGTTTAATTAAATGATTATAAAAGAAATTATTGATTTAATAACAACATAACATGAATCTCAAGCTTTTTTAACTGGTAACTCAGGGAAAAGCAAGTGAACAACATAATAATTAGATAAATTATCGACTAAATAACAACATAACCTAAACGCCAAGTTTTTTAACCCAGTTACCTACGGGTCAGCTAAATTAGTTGTATAATTATTCAATAAATTATTAATTAAATAACGACATAACCTAAATGCCAAGCTGTTAACCCAGTAACCTGAGGTACAGCAAATTGATAAAATAATAAGTAAATAAATTATTTTCTAAATAACAAGATAACCTGAATCCCAAGCTTTGTAACCAAGTTACTCCAGGGACAGCAAATTATTATTGAGATTAGTAAATAATGAATTAAATAAATACCAACATACCCTAGATCTTAAGCTTTTTAACTATAACTACAGGAGACAGTGGGTCAATAAAATATTGATGTAATAAATCATTATAAAAATAACTAGATAACCTATATATCAAGCTTTTAAACCCAGAAACTCTCGGGACAGCGTGTTTAATAAAAATAAATAAATAAATCATTAATTCAATATCAACATAACTTAAATCCCAAGGTTTTTAAGTCCGGTAATTCAAGGAAAAGCGAGTAAACAATATGATAATTAAATAAATTATTTATTAAATAACAACAGAACTTAGATGCTAAGCTATTAAACCCAGTAACCTAGGGGAAAGCAAATTAATAACATAATAAGTAAATAAATTATTATAAAAATAACAAGATAACCTAATTTCCAAGCTTTGTAACCCAGTAACCTTGGACACAGCAAATTATTATTAAAATTTTTGAATAATGGATTTTCAACCCCGTATTACATACGACTGTCAGTCCATGGCATAATGATTCAATAAATCATTATAAAAATAACAAGACAACCTAAATCTCATGCTTTTTAACCCAGTCGCCCGAGGGACAGCAAGTTTAATTATATAAACTATCAATACAATATCAACATAATCTCAATACCAGGTTTTTTAATCTGGTAACTCGGGGATAAGCAAGTAAACAATATAATTATTAGATGAATGATTAATTATATTATAACATAACCAAATGCCAAGATTTTTAACTCAGAAACCTAGAGGACTACGACAATAAAATAATAAGTAAATAAATCATTCTGAAACTAACAAGATAACCTAAGTCCCTAGCTTTTTAACTCGGTGACCCTAAGAACAGCAAGTCTAGTTATACAATTATTCAATAGATTATTGATTAAATAACAACATAACCTTCATCCAAAGCTTTTTTACCCAGTAACCTGAAGGAAAGCAAGTTTAATTATATAAATTATTAATACAACAAAACATAATCTTAATAGCAAGTTATTTAATCTGGTTACTCGGGGAAAAGCGAGTGAACGATATTATGTTTGAATAAATTATTGGTTAAATAACAACATATCCTTAATGCTAACCTTCTTAACCCAGTAACCTAGGGGAAAGCAAAGTGATACAATATGAAGTACATAAAATAATTTTAAAAATAACAAGATAACCTAAATCCGAAGCTTTCTAATCTAGTTACTCGGGGGAAAGCAAGTTTAATTATAAAATCTTTAAATAAATTATTAATTTGATAACAACATATCTTAAATACTAAGCTTTTTAATCCGGTAACTCAAGGGAAGGCGAGTAAACAATACAATAATCAAATAAATTATTCATCATATAACATGACTTAAATCCCAAGCTTTTTTAACCGGTAACTTGGGGCAAAGCGAGTAAACAATATATTAATTTAATGAATAATCGACTAAATAACAACATAACTTAAGTGCCAAGCTTTTTAACCCAGTAACCTAGGGGGGAGCAAATTTAGATATATAATTATTCAATAAATTATGGAATCAATAAGCACATTACTTAAATGCTAAGCTGTTAAACCCAGTAACCCAGGGGGCAGCATGTAAATAAAATAATAAGAAAAAAAATTAATCTAAAAATAACAAGATACCATAAATCCTGAGCTTTGTGACCCAGTTACCTCGCAGACATCGAATTATTGAAAAAATTTATTAATAATGTATTAAATAAATACTAACATACTCCCAATCTTAAGCTTTTGAACTCTGAATCACAGAAGACAGTGAGTCAATGGTATAATGATTTATTAAATTGTTATAAAAATAACCAGATACCCTGAATCTTAAGCTTTTAAACCGAGTAACCTACGGATCAGCCAATTTAGTTGTATAATTATTCAATAAATTATTAATTGAATAACGACATAACCTAAATGCCAAGCTGATAAACCCAGTAGAACAGGCGACAGCAAGTGAATAAAATAATATATTATTATAAAAATAACTAGATAACCTAAATCTCAAGATTTTTAACCTAGTAACCCGTGAGACAGCGAGTTTAATTATATAATGATTGAATAAGTTATGAATACAATAATAACATAACCTAAATCCTAAGCTTGTTAATCTTGTTACTCGGAAAAAAGCAAGTAAAGAGTATGATAATTAAATAAATTATTGTTTAAATAACAACCTAACCTAACTGCCAAGCTTTTTAACCCAGTTACCTAGAAGACAGCAAGTTAATAACATAATAAGTAAATAAATTATTCTAAAAATAACTAGATACCCTAAATCTTAAACTTTTAAACCCAGTAACCCGGGGGACAGCGCGTTCAAGTATATAATTACGAAGTGCGTTATTGATCGAGTAACATCATAACCCTAATGCCAAGATTTTTAACCCAGTAACCTGAGGTACAGCAAATCGATAAAATTATAAGTGAATAAATTATTTTCTAAATAACACGATAACCTGAATCCCAAGCTTTGTAACCCAGTTACTTCAGGGACAGCAAATTATTCTTGAAATTATTAAATAATGAATTTAATGAATACCAACATACCCTAGATCTTAAGCTTTTTAACTCTAAATCACAGGAGACAGTGGGTCAATAATATATTGATGTAATAAACCATTATAAAAATAATTTGATAACCTATACATCAAGCTTTTAAACCCAGTAACTGTCAGGACAGCAAGTTTAATAAAATCAAATAAATAAATCATTGATTTAATAACATAACTTAAATCCTAAGGTTTGGAGTCTGGTAATTGAAGGGATAGCGAGTAAACAATATAATAATTAAATAAATTATTCATTAAATAACAATATAACTTAGATGCTAAGCTATTAAACCCAGTAACCTAGGGAAAAGCAAATTAATAACATAAGTTAATGAATTATTATCAAAATAACAAGATAACCTAATTTCCAAGCTTTGTACACCCAGTAACCTTGGACACAGGGGATTATTATAAAAATTTTCAAATAATGGATTGATAAAATACCAACATACCCTAAATCCTAAGCTTTTTAACCCCGTATTACATACGACTGTCAGTCCATGGCATAATGATTTAATAAATCATCATAAAAATAACGAGACATCCTAAATCTCATGCTATTTTTTCCAGTCGCCCAAGGGACAGCTAGTTTAATCATATAAACTATCAATACAATATCAACATAATCTTAATAGCAGGTTTTTTGATCTGGTTACTCGGAGATAAGCGAGTAAACAATATAATTATTAAATGAATGATTAATTAGATTATAACATAACCCAATGCCAAGATTTTTAACGCAGAAACCTAGAGGACTGCGACAATAAAATAATAAGTAAATTAATAATTCTGAAACTAACAAGATAACCTAAATCCCTAGCTTTTTAACTCGGTGACCCTAAGAACAGCAAGTCAAGTTGTACAATTATTCAATAGATTATTGATCAAATAACAACATAACCTTAATCCTAAGCTTTTTTACCCAGTAACCTGAAGGAAAGCGAGTTTAATTATATAATCTATTTAGCAAGTTTTTAATCTGGTAACTCGGGGAAAAGCGGGTGAACGATATTATGATTGAATAATTTATTGGTTAAATAACAACATATCCTTAATCCTAACCTTCTTAACCCAGTAACCTAGGGGTAAGCAAAGTAATACAATGATAAGTACATAAAATCATTCTCAAAATAACAAGATAACCTAAATCCAAAGCTTTTTAATCTAGTTACTCGGGGGAAAGCAAGTTTAATTATAAAATCTTTAAATAAATTATTAATTTGATAACAACATATCTTAAACACTAAGCTTTTTAATCCAGTAACTCAAGGAAAGGCGAGTAAACAATACAATAATTAAATAAATTATTCATTAAATAACAGGACTCAAATCCCAAGCTTTGTTAACCGGTAACTTGGGGCAAAGCGAGTAAACCATATAATAATTTAATGAATAATCGACTAAATAACAACATAACCTAAGTGCCAAGCTTGTTAACCCAGTAACCTAGGGGACAGCAAATTTAGTTATATAATTATTCAATAAATTATGGAATCAATAACAACATTACTCAAATGATATGCTGTTAAAACCAGTAACCCGGGGGGCAACATGTAAATAAGATAATAAGAAAAGAAATTAATCTAAAAAAAACAAGATACCATAAATCCTGAGCATTGTGACCCATTTATCCCGGGGACATCGAATTATTAAAAAAATTAAGCAAGAATGTATTAAGTAAATACTAACATACTCTCAATCTAAAGCTTTTGAACCCTGAATCAAAGGAGACAGTGAGTCAATGGTATGATGATTTATTAAATTACTATAAAAATAACTAGATACCCTAAATCTTAAGCTTTTAAACCCAGTAACTTACGGGTCAGCCAATTTAGTAGTATAATGTACAATTATTCAATAAATATTAATTAAATAACGACATAACCTAAATACCAAGCTGATTAACCCAGTAAAACAAGGGACAGCAAGTAAATAAAATAATATATTATTATAAAAATAACGAGATACCCTAAATCCTCAGCTTTGTAACCCAGTTACCCCGGGAAAGCGAATTATTATTAAGATTAAATATTATATAGATAAAATACCAACACACCCTAAATTCTAAGCTTTTCAACCCTGTATCACATAGGACAGTCATTCAATGGTATAACAATTCAATAAATTATTATAAAAATAACTAGATAACCTAAATCTCAAGCTTTGTAACCCAGTATCTCGAGGGACAGAGAGTTTTATTATATAACTATTAAATAAATTTTTGACAAAATAAAAACATAACCTAAATGTCAAGCTTTTTATACCAGTAACCCCGGGGACAACAAATGATAATTAAAATTATTAAATAATGTATTGATTCAATACCAACATACCCTAAATCCTAAGCTTTTTAATCTCGTAATCGGGAAAAAGCAAGTAAACAGTATGATGATAAAATAAATCATTGTTTAAATAACAACCTAATCTAAATGCCAAGCTTTTAAACCTAGTAACATAGAAAATAGCAAGTTAATAACATAATAAGTAAATAAATTATTCAAAAAATAACGAGATACCCTAACTTATGAGCTTTTTAACCCAGTAACCTGGGGGACAGCGAGTTTAAGTATACAATTATTAAATGAATTATTGACTGAATAACATCATAACTTAAATGCCAAGCTTATTAATCCAGTTACATGAGGTGCAGCAAATTGATAAAATAATGAGTAAATAAATTATTCTACAAATAACAAGATTACCTGAATCCCAAGCTTTGTAACCCAGTTACTCCGGGGACAGCAAATTATTATTATTAATATTATTAAATAATAAATTGAATAAGTACTAACATACCCTAAATCTTAAGCATTTTAACTCTAAATAACAGGAGACAGTGGGTAAATAATATATTGGTGGAATAAATTATTATAAAAATAACTAGATGACTTATATATAAAGCTTTTAAACCCAGTAACTTTCGGGACAGCAAGAATATAATAAAAATTAATAAATCATTGTTTTAATAACATAACTTAAATTCCAAGGTTTTGAGTCCGGTAATTCAAGGGGAAGCAAGTAAACAATATAATAATTAAATAAATTATCGACTAAATAACAACGTAAGCTAAGTGCCAAGTTTTTTAACCGAGTATTCTAGGGGTCAGCCAATTTAGTTACATAATTATTCAATAAATTATTGATTAAATAATAAAATAACCTAAATGCCAAGCTGATTAACCCAGTAAAACGGGAGACAGCAACTAAATAAAATCATAAGTAAAAAAATTATTCTAAAAATAACGAGATACCCTAAATCTTTAGCTTTGTAAACCAGTTATTCCAGGGACAGCGAATAATTATTGGGATGATTAAATAATGTATTGATTAAATACCAACATACCCTGAACCCTAAGCTTTTTAACTCCGTATCACGGGGAACAGTGAGTCAATGGTATAATGAATCAATAAATTTTTGTAAAAATAACTAGATAACCTAAATCTCAAGCTTTTTAACCCAGTAACCCGGGGGACAGCGAGTTCAATTATATAATTTTTAAGTGAATTATTGATCGAATAACAACATACTCTAAATGTCAAGATTTTTAACCCATTAACCTGACGAACAGCAAGATGATACAATAATAAGTAAATAAGGTAATCTACAAATAAAAAGATAAAATAGTTCCCACGCTTTGTAACTAGGCTTGGGCATAGTAGTTCGCAACCAAGAGCGCTCACTTTAGTTCGTAGATCCTTTGCGAACTAGGTCCATCTTTTAGGTCGTTCGTTCCCATCTCAAATCAGAAAAAGGCAGGTCTTCTTCTTCTTTTAAAAATTACACACACACATACGTCAAATTAAAAATAATATTAATGTTTATTTATTAATGTGACTGTAAGACCGATATAAATATTTGTCTTGTTTC
>JAPYYV010001319.1:0-24941 GCA_030522625.1 Copidosoma aretas
ACGCACAGATCAAAAGCCTATCTTCGTCCTAACACGGCCAGCAAAACTTTTTTTCTTCCAACCACAATTTGGCAGTATAGTATTCGTCCAATCTGGTGCACTAGGTTTTTTTTCGTCCAAGCTTGTACTAAGTTTTTCTTCGTACGGGCCACCGATATAGTGTGCGTGTACTATGTGTGTATAGTACAGGTATCCGCGATGTGAACCCCTCTTAGTGCCGCCCTCGTGACAGTCAACGGAACTGACGAGTGGCATGCAAACAAACTGAAATAATGTGTTGGATAGGAGACCAATTATATTTATTTAAATTCTGTAATGTTTTTGAATATCTGGGTAATATGATAAGATGTTTGCAAGAAAGTCAGCGTGTGTTTTATATGAATCATATTATGTACTGTGCAATCACAGCTTAATAAAGTCATTGTTGTAGAAAGTACTACTGACGTTTATGTTTTCACACGAGTGCAAAAGAGACAGACGGTATTCCGAACTATATATTGTCAATGCAGAGAGTAATAAGCGGGTTCTACTGTCACCATCGCACTTGTGTGAAAACATAACCTACAGTAGCATTTTCTAAAACTATGAATTTATTAAGCTGTGATTTCACAGTACATAACATGATTCGTGTTAAACACACACTCACCTTCTTGCAAACATCTTACCCTGTTACCCAGATATTTAAAAACATTACTCAATTCTAATAAATATAATTGGTCTCCTATCTCGGACATGCTATTTCGGTTTGTTTACATACCTCTTGTCAGTTCCATTGACTGTCACAAGGGTGGCACTACAGGCGGGTTCACATCGCGTATGGTATAGTCACAGTCAGTGGGTAAGTTGAGTTAGGCAAACAGCTGAGCGGCAAAACATGCCACGAGTCCTCTCATTAATATGCATGTGTACGTGTATGCCTGTGTAGAGAGTAAGAGAGAGAGAGAGAGAGAGCGAATCAGACAGACATATCACTGAGTGCGTAAATGGCATGACAAATAAAAAATAATTCATGAGATGCCATGAATTTATTCTAAAATAAAAGAAACCTAGACACGTTAGTTTTTTGTAAGTTATGTAATTTCTAAACTACGTAAAAAATTATTTTAAATAACGTATGCATGTCTACAATGAATTGTAAAAATTATTATTTTCGAGCTATCTTGCCTATCCGTCGAGATATAGGGTTTTATCTGTTTATTAAGGGTGGTACTGTCATAAAATTATTTTCGAATAATTTATACGCATTTGTATTCATATCATTATCGTGCTGTAATTTTTTTCGTAATTTGTACCACCTTTTTACCAAACTGTACCAGAAATTCGGAAAATTAAGGTTTCGTCGTAACATTCACTAAAATATCTCTATTTGTCCACCGCGATGTTCATTTACCCTTTAGGAAACACGTAACAATTATTATTTTTTGTCTATCTTGCTTTCCCGTTGAGATATAGTATTTTTTATGTTCTTAAAGTTTATGTTATTTTAAAATCGCTTTAGAACAACTTGTACGCATTTGTATTCATATCTTTAATATGCTGCAATTTTTTCAGAAATTTTTTACGTTCTTTTATCAAGATATACCCGAAATTGAGAACATTATGATTCTGTCAAAAAGTTGACTTATCCTTTAGGGGACCTGCAAAGATTGTTATTTTTGGTCTATTAGTTATCCTGTCGAAGATATGACGTATTTTAGAATATTTCGAGGTTATGTGATGACGGCACTACTATATACACACGTATACACGGCAATACAAGCCGTTATGCATACATACACACGTACTCGCGTACACGTGCACAGTCGACAGCTCTCTCTGTCTCGTTCGCTCAATTTGCATGCCTCGCCTCGTCTCGTCTTACCGCGTTTTCCTTGGCTCTTTCTCACTCCTCCATAGCAGAGCTGTAGAATATAAGCGGAGTGGGAGATCTTACGGTTTTTCGTAATGTCAGTTTTCCCGTGTAAGGTCCACCCACCCAGAACCGGCATAAGAAGCATAGCTTTAAAAATATGTAATAAGCGATGTATTAATAGAGCTACTAAGAAATAAACATTCAGTCACATCTCGCATAACTCAGAATTATTCGGAAAAATATTTGGCTCTTTTGCCTACTGCAAGTGTGCATCGATAAAAGGATTCAGCAAACATGGAACTATTCAAACGTACAAAAGTAATAAACTTATCATTAGTATAGCATCAATGATGAATCTCATTACGAGTAAAAAAGGGGAATCATTGTAACCGCACTAAAACTTCTTGAACATAGTTATCATTATTCATAGAAAATTACAAAGAGTGACATCCAAAAAGGTCCAAAAATCGCCTGTTTTGTCGGTGTCGAATTTCAAGTCCTACTTTGTACTAAATTATCATAACTGATGATGACATATTGTATACAAAATTTGCAGATGACCATTTGCTTTTTTTTAATGCATAAAGTATTTCATTTGAGAAATAAGTGATGCACAATGTATTTTTTCTCAGCGGAATATCTCATATTGTTTACAGTTAGTATGAGTTTGGTCGGTTCTATCATGGGCTATAATTAAGGTTTTGATTTCTTCTTTTTCATACCATCCGAAATTTTATCATACTTGATTCCTGCTTTCTCATATGGCGGCTCCAGCTGTAGAAATTACAAAAAACGAATGTGGAAGAGAAGTGCTTATTTAAATTAAATAAAGGTTAGCTTTAAAAAATATGTTTTTACAGTTTCTTACCTAACATCTGATATTAGCAGTACAGAACCATGCCAAATTATGAGATATAACCTTCAAAAATCTTATGATTTGTCCCAAATGTCGTAGAAAAAATCGATTTTAAAGCTACTATTTGAAAAATAATGAGTTTCTGTTTTGAAAGGTCAAAGGCTTGAAACGTAAATGCCAAATGACGTTCATAAACTTAAGTAAATACTACCTACTTTGGCCTCAATAATAAAAGCGCGATTGGACTATTATCAGCTGCATACACGAGCATAAAAACAGGCATGCCTTGATCGATTGTAGCTCCACCGTATTACAGTTAAGGATCCTTAAACTTTTTCTCTCCTAAAAGAATCGATTACATGTGACTGTCGACAGAATAACTCTAAATCTGATTGGTTGAGACTAGCTGAAAGCGGGAAAATTTAGAAATAGGATTTTGAAAAATTAAATAAAAAGTAATTTAAATTTTAAGAAATGAAAGCTAACTGTTTTAAAATAGCTAATAATTTTATTTTTCTTGAAAAATAATGGAAATTATTATGTTTGGTTAATAGTTGGGGGTTGGCGCGCGAAGCGTGCAGGGGGCGGAACCCCCTATTTATTAAAATGTACTCGTCTTTGGGTAAAACTTAAGCCCTCGTAAATAAAAATAATTTAGTAGCAGCTGAGTGATAAGTGGTGGAAAATCACAAGAAACGCGGGTTTTTAAACTTAAAACAATTTTTTACTCCAAAACAAAGGGGTTTCTAAGAAATTTTCAAACGTTGTTTTCTATTTAGAATAAGCTAAAGAGTCTGAACAAACTTTGCAGTCTGAAAAATAAATTTTTCAATTTGACGCAAAAATTTATTTATAAACAATAAAAAAAAAGTTTTCGATAAAACACCCTTACTTTTCATGCAAACTACGTTCCTAAAAAAAAGGTATTTTCACTAACCTGGATCGGCCATGAGCCCTCAGAAGCAGTGCACAAACTACGTTACTTATTTAGGGTAGGGAGAAAGGGTAAGGGGGGTGAGCTTTGTTTATGACACAAACTTTCAAACAAGTATCATAAATAAAACCAAGAATGTATTAAAAACATGTGCCTTGCACTTCGGTCTTGGAGAAAGGAATACTGCGAATATATAAAAAAAAGATTGTGACTTATCTTAAGATGCACTAGTGTACTAAGTTTACAAGACTGCCTTATGTAGTTATTTAATAGTATATTAAGCCAGTAGTTATAGCACCACTATGGACCTCGAAGAATAGACCGCACCAGTCGTAATTTATTTCAACACACTCCCTGAGTGGCGCTTGCAACCAACCCCCTCCACCTAACTTCAGGGCGTTACATGCCTGTCGAGCTCACAAATAGGAAGAATTCCAATTTTTGTTTTCTAAAATATATGTATATTTAATACGTCGTCATCGCAGGTCGTTTAATATATCTCTGCTACCTATAATTTTTCTCGAATGTATGAATTTTTATGCAGTTTGAACCATTCGTTTAAGTTTAATCTTACTACATAATTTTTTTTGTTTCAAACTTTGAAAACAATTTTGCAAAGAAATTCAACGGATGTTCACAAAGTATGAAAAAATATAAAATAAGATAAATTGTTTTTTATTTTATTTGTATAATCTATCTTGTTTACAAGGGTCTGCATATGAAATGACGCTCTACTATACACTATATCAGATACAGTAAAAATAGATGATTTTATTTTTCGTTACTATTTACCCGCTTAAATACTTTTTTACATCTTTTTTCAAAATCTTTATCATTTATATCGAATACAATTTTTCGGACGATGTTGGGCGTGTGGTAATCAAATTAAGATCCGTTTGATTAAGCGCTTTTTTTAAATACATTCGATGAATTCCTGCGCAACACAAGGCTAATACAGAGACCCAATTCATCATACTCATCCTACAACCAACAAAATTTACATTAAATTCATTAAAATAATCGAATATAATTTGTTCAAACACGAAACTATCACCATACTATTTCGGAGCGCCCCCATCCGAACTTGGTCTCCTATTCTCCTCAATTTTATTGGCCTTTTCATTGTAACTGGTTGTGAATGTCAAGATCCAATTGGCACCAAAGATTTTATTGTTGTCTAAATTTTTATCATCTTCCGTGTAGTACTTATCAATGTTTTTAGACGTTGATTTAAAATCAATCTAATCAGCAGCATCAAAAGTGATGCCCTCAAAATACGAATCGAACAGGCGAACGATTAGTCCTCAACCATTTTGACATAAATTTTTGTATTTAAATCTTATCATCACTTTTTTGTTAAATGACTAATTTAAGCCATTATTTTTGCACAGAATCTGAGGGAGTGGTTTTTCATGATATTAGTTCATGCGTACTAGGTTTGAAATCTCCTCCTCCGATACTTTTTTTCAACCAGTCTTCAATTTTTATTTCAATTGTATTTACGGTACGACGATTGAGCAAACACTGATACTCGCATCGAGAGTAGCTCCTTATTTCAAGGGTGAAATAACGCAATTGGCTGTGGCAGTAGTGGTGATGGGTATAAGTGACTTCAAGACCAATCGTCGTCGAGAAAAAGATGCTGCCATATACCGCTGACTCAAGCAGAAGGAATTCTCGTGTTACATAAAAAAAGTTTAAACATGCAAGTAAAAACTTCACTACATTAAAAAAAATGTGCTGACCCACTGGAAATCAGTTCTCATGTTATTTGAAACATGTCTCAACATACAAGTATTAACTTTATCGAAGTCACGAGAATGTGTTAATACCTTTTTCCTTGTGATTTATTGTAAGTATGAAAAGCTGATACGTGTAGCTGGTGCATCGAGAGAAATACTCGAGTTACTCCAAACTGTTATAGTCGTAGTTACAAGAATATGCTGATATTATTTTTTTGGAATTAAGTATAAGTCTTACAGCAAAGACATTTCACAACAACTAATTTGTAAATATTTGACTTTGCAACAACCGCCAACCACAGCCAACTCGTTATCTATTTATTATTTTTTAGTCAAATTAAATATCTGACAATATTAACTTTTTATTCTCAGTCATGCGGAAATATTTCGATAAGTCTATGATACCCTGAACTGCTACTCATGCAGAATGAAAACGTCAAACAAAGTTGACTAGACACATTTGAAGATATACTTTGTAATTGTTTGACCTTCTATCGGAATTAGTTACAATTTTTTCGTAATCGATTTATGTGGTCTGGTTGAATACTGTGGATATAGAAAAAAAAAACCGTTACATTTTCTATCAACGTGAATAGCGACCCTATGCTAACCTGGTTTGGTGCGCCTATCAGTAATAATGACGAACGCAGTCGGTTTCGTCCACACCCATGAAATCTGATCTGCTGGAAACACACCGAGCTGATTTTTGATAGATTTCGTAATATCTGAAGTCTGTATATTGGAAAACTCTGTAGGTTCTGTTCTATCGTGATAATTGTACTCAACAAGCCAATACTTTAGTTCAAACGCAATATTTTATGTGTGACAATATTTCATAATAGATGGTTTCAAGGAATGATGTATACCATAAGAACCGAAAAACAATGTATCGAAAGATGGACATTCATTGCTATATTCTAAGTTTATTATCTCGTGGATTGTAATATTATGTAAAATGGTATATTTTTCCTTACCTCTGACGAAAATCTCTCGCAAAGCTTTATGAACCACTTTTAAAGGTATCTGACCATCAAAATAGTCAAGATCATGGAAATACTTCAAAAGCCGATTATTTTGACGTAGTGAATCTTTGTTGGATTCTTGTAAATCTGACAGTGACCATATTCTCACAATATTCTCCAGCGTGTAACCCCCAAAATTAACATCCAATGCAACAACGTCTACTTCTTTGGTACCGAGCGATTATTTTTCACCTGAAAACATTAAATTTTGATTACTATATCCATCACTACGTATATGTGTATTCTTAGAGTCAACTGGACGAAGAGCAACTGATACTTGCGTGTGTCGTAGCAGTCATATTATATGACTCCGTTGAGACATCTACTCATAAAAGTCAACAATGATTTGACATGATCCATCAATTCTAAGAATATTCTAATACTCGGCATACACGATGAAGTTTACTGTCGTGGCCAAGGCTTTGAAAAACCAAACGTCCAATCCAGCGCTACTGTGTCTGATCAGATTCCATGGAAAAATTCGTCGGCCAATAAATCAGGTGTTACATTGAAAGCAAGCAGACAGTAACTGTTTGGATAAGATTCACGATTAATGTAGTTTCCTTTGTTAAAAGAGTGAATACCAGTGCCCGGTAGCAAGGTATAATAAGCATCGACGTATAAATTATTAGTTTTACAGTCCAGCTGCGATGGTTCGGAAAAAATTTGAGGACCGTAAATGTACAAGCAGAGAAAATTGATGTTAAAATGATGAAAATCAAACGGATCTCCATTAAAAGCTTGATGCAGTACTAAACTCACAATGGTTTGATTTGATAACTCTCCCAAAATAATAATATTCACTGTCCTACCCTAAATACCACTGTGCCTCGTCACAGCTTCAACCTCCACCCGTGTAAGTGGGTTTTCACCGTACTCTTTGACAGTGCTTTAGCATGGACCAGTAAAACAAATAAAGTTATTCGAACATGTCTAACTAAAAGATAAGCTTTCTTAACGAGCACAGAAACTAAATTTGATACATCCATGTGACAAGAAGTACTGCGAGATCCAACTGAACGCAATTTTATCTCAACACCGTTTATTATTAATTTTTCTGATTATATACGACACAATAAACATGACCAATACAATCAAACAATTTATTTCCTTGTACTAGCGCACGTCGCATTGCTAGTCCCACGTTAGCATTCACCACGTCGTCTATCTGTATCGTAGCATTACAATATGCTCGTTAAATGGGATATTTTTCAGCAGGCCCGTAATTAAATAATGTATCTTGGTATACTCTATAGGCGTATGCATTGTTGGGTGGTGATACAGATATCAGATTAAAGAATAGATCGATTTGATTAAACAACGAATGCATGCAATTATTTATCGTTTCTGTCTTTGCGACTTCAGCTACTTGGTCAACAATAACTTCTTCATTGTCGTCGACACATAGTGTGACACGCAAGCTGAGCATCGTATAGGCAAGATCAATGCATTCTTTCTAATTACGTAGTACGACGAATTCGATGAATGAATCGTCCGTGAGCGATAATATCAGTTTGTATTTTATCCAGTAGGATCTTTTGATGGTTGCTTGCGTCAGTGGAACATCAAACAAAAGAGGATTGAATATCAAGCACTCTTGGGAGTGGCTATGTAAAAAATCAATTTTTCTTTTAATCCAACTTTTGTAAATATCTCTAGCAGTTCTATTTTTTTTCCTAGTTTTCTACTTCTTCTTATTTCTCTTTTTTTTTCTTTTTCCTTGTCTTCTTCTTGTTCTTCTCTAATGCAAAATTTTTCTTTAATTTCGTTTTCTTTTTGCATTGGTTTCGCACTTTTTCTACCTTTTTCATCTAACCTATTGTCCTACGACGACTACGCATCGACTAAGAAGAGCCACCGTGTAGTTGCATCTGAAATGGTGTGTCAAAACGACTGCCTTTATAACCCGAACCGTCCATAAGTTTGTCCAATTTTTCCTCAGCTTTTCTCTGTAGCACATCGCAAGACACCCCTAAGTTATTGTAAAATGTCTCTTTAAAAGGCATATTTCTAGTGGTGATAAAGAATGAAATCATCATACCTGTTATAATGGGTTCTTAGCCACCAGATTTTGCACCTCGTTTGATAAGGGTCAAAACTTATCGAAACACCCTGGCAAGAAACAATCCGATACCTCCGAACCCTCGTTGATAAGGAGAACCAACGTAAATGTGCCCGACTCTCCCTCCACTGTTTCCATAAATAGAGCTTTGAATTATCCTACTACCCCTTTGTAAAATAGACTAGTCGTCATAGAGGAACATAATTTTCAACTGTTTCGTTAAAAATGAAGTGTCACAGTTAGAGTTTCGATAAAATGGTATGAGTCTTCCGATTCGGTCCCTTATATCAATTTCGATGGCGTAAAACGAGTTTAACATTAGTGGCATATACATAAACAGGGTAGAAAATTTTATTGTTGGTACTGCTGTACGCGTAACTTTGAAGGTCCAACGGGATCACTCGCAACAAACGCAATCGAACATCTCCTACGACGTATGGCTCACATATGTCGCTGTTAGCCATGAACATGGACTGTAGAGCATTAGCGAGATAAGCTGGAGAACCGATTTAATCTCGTTATTTTCAACAAAAATGATTATTCTTTTAAATACAAAGTTTTCATGTAATTTTTCGGATAACGTTATTCGGTGTATGTACTCGATGTTGGACGTTTCGAGCCAGACTAACTTAGCTGTAAATATACGATAATCATTTCGTGTATCATGTGAAATAAGCAAACAAATACTTGTTATTATGAAGACAGCCAAGCCAGCAACTTTCGTACGCATGCACGATTGCATGCTTCGACGGACAGACGAGATCTTTCTTGCACCCTTTGTGGGAACCCTAGGCGTCCTTACAGCAGTATACACTAGCATCACGCTAGAGATGGCACCGCAAGTCCATCTATTAGATCCGTAATATACACACATGAAGATTATCCAGTACAAATGTACTATATACTTAATACGCCACCTTACATTCATAGTGGTCTTACTATTTTATCTTAAATTTAACGTATTCCGGAACTATACAAACTTTAACCTTTTAAGATATTTTGTAAAAATGTCTGCAATATTGTTTTATGATTTAACCTATGCAGTAATAATTATTCTATTTTAAAAATTTTTATGATTACAATGATAAGGCACCTCAATATAGTTCATATTTTTTATCAAATTATCAAACCTAGCTATACGGACAGCTCCTGAATTATATTCACAAATTTTTATCGGTTTACCTCGTTTCAAATCAAAATCTTCTAATAAATCCGTAATAATTTGCAACACACTTACATCCTCAGGCAATGCAACATATTCTGCTATTGTTGAAGACTTTTTAACGCCATTATGTTACGCGTTTTTCAATAAACTACATTTCCGAAAAATCTTATTACAAAACCAGATTTGGACTATCCATCTATATTATTACCTGCCTAATCTTAATCATCATAACAGTCTATTACATTTACATCTTTATTTCACTTTTACATCAATCTCAAATCTCTTGTTAGGTATACATACTTTCAAACACTCATCTCATATTTAAAATGTATTACATTATAACAATTCTGATATCTACTTAAATAGTTTACGCTATAACTTATATTAGGTCTCGTCCCTGAACTAATATACAGTAGTTAACTAATCAGATTTCTATACATTAAGTCATCTTTTACCTCCTCTGCTTGATCTCGTTTTAAACTAACTTGCATCGGAGTATCATACAATTTCGCATTTGTAAGTTCATACCTATTAGCTAAAGACACGGTATAATTTTTTTGACTAAAAAACATTTTATCCTTTTTTACATCATGATCATATACTGGCTATTTTCTGTGAATAATATCGATAGTTTTCTGGCTCTTACAGCAAATTACACACTTTATCTTTTACATCACTCATAGAATATAAACAATCATTAAGTTTCCTATTTTAAAACCCAAGTTTTTTATATACTTATCGAAAAATTCAAACCACGCTTTTGGACTTTCTATCAAACCGCACACCGCCTTTTGTAATTTATAAAATTTGTTAGATTTAATTTCAAAACCTAAAAGTTGTTTGACATACACCTCTGATTCAACTGTTTCATTCAAAAAAGTAGTTTTGACATTGATCTGATTAATAATTAAACCTTCATGACAAAAGATAGTAAGATTTTTAACGTTTGCATCTTAGCTACAGAAGAATAAATATCTTCAATGAAATCTTTTTGTTAACATCCTCTGACAGCTTATCTAGCTTTACACTTATTTCAATTCATCTTTACATGAATCTGTCCTACATCCAAAACTTTCTAATCTTTAGACTAATTCACCAGTATCCAAGTTTCATTTTTATTCTCAGCCATCTGGATGTTTTACATTTCTACTCAGTCTGCTATTAACGTTTTTCTCATTTTTATTTTTTACTTTACTGTCACTCTTGGTAATATTCTCACAATCATTTTCATGCTTGGCATCTTTAAAATTCATCCATTAAAACAAACTTATTATCAAACATTTTTTTTTTGTAGATAAGTTATGCTAATACTAGTTCATGATGATACTGGAACAGTGTTATACTAGAACAGGTGCCCCCGCTAGTTCGTGCTAATTTTTTACCCCTTCCAGCTTCTACTAATTTTTTACCCTCTCCAGGCCGCTGCTCTGCAGAGCGCGGACCGTTAGAATATTTTAAACTAATTTTTAAGGAACACAATTATTTGGTGGCCCTTAAAAGAATTTATGGCATGCTAAATATTTTAAGAAATTAAATTATCTGCTGGCCCTAAAAAGGATTTATTAAATATTTTTATTCGCTGCGGCGAGAGCGTGGACCTGGGAAGCGGCTTTAAGAGCCCACTTCTATAGGTGTACTAAGAGTACTTAGATAACAGACTGCTATAAGTGTCTGAGTATACCAGGTCCCTGGTGGCACAGTTGGTAGCATGACTGACTATAACCCGGGAGGCCGCGACTTAAAAACCAATATCCAGGGACATTTTATCTTTATTTCTAAACATTTTTCTGCCACACACGGTTCGAAGTAGCTACTCCAGAATCAATGCATGGGGGCTCTTTTGTACATCAGTCGCATTTGACTTCGAGGGAGCACCGGAGGCAGAGCAGCGGTGGCAGCGGTTGTAGCGGTGGACAAGCAGCAGGGGGATGACGACAGCGACGAACAACAGCAGTGGTTGAAGTAGCATCAAGAGGAGCAGCAGCGGTAGCAGCAGCGGTAACGGCACCAGGAGCAGTTGCAGAGCAGTGGCGAGCAGCAGCGGGTGGCACCAGGAGCAGAAGAAACTCTAATTTGTTCTTCTTAGGGCCTATCGATGTATCATTAGCTTGAGGAGCTGATGATTTGAACGTTTAGAAATGCGGTCCAATGGGCTCTTTTAAGTGCCAATTATATATTATAGACTCTCTGGAGAACCTACGATTTAAAACATATATGAACCACCTGGGTAGAGATATCTCTTTTCTTTTTTTCTCGCTTATAGCTGCATAAAGCCTAGAGAAATTCATTTCCTTTTTTCTCTCTTATGGCTGTACGAGTCTGGAGAGACTTTCTTTACTTTATTTTTGGCTAAGCTGAGTTTATAAACAGCCGGTTCTTTTCAGGGCCACAATTAGAGAAACGTAAAGAACTTGTTTTCTGATACATACTCCACAAAGGAGTGTGGTAGCATTATGCTACAAAGAGTGATCCAGCTTTTTTATTAAACAAAATACTTTTTCAGGGAGTATCACTTCAAAACGTAAAACAAATAATCCTTTCACATGCAACGCAATAAGAATATTACATTTTATCTTATACACGTGAGATTTTATGCCCTCTTTTTTCCATGAAGATATAAATTTGGAGGTGTTACCATCAGTTCAATCATTCTTGATCTGCCAATAAAACAAGTATAATAGGAAAGCGCAAGTACCGTAAACCCTAAACAGAAGGAAAAAAGAGTCCAAGACAAAATCGTCGCAAGAGAAGAATGATTACAGACTCCTTGGAATCATTGTCGATTAAGGTTTAACAAAAATATGGTATTTCTTGTGTTACAGGCTTCGTTCTAAATGTGCTTTCTACCGTGTGCGTGTACGGCTTGATCAATTTTTCTGTAATAAGAAATCAGTCATTTTTGGGACAACTACAATTATCAAACGTATTGATTATTCCATCAACAATTACACTTGTTAAATTCAAATATGGTGAACCTAAAGGTATCAAGACGAAGAAGTGTAATTTTTTACAACTTCTGGTGTCATGAATTTCCCTTTCTACTATGAACCATAACTGAAAGGGGTGAGTCGTAAGTTTGTCTATAAAAGGTACGGGCTCTTACTTTTTTTTCATTCAATCGAAGTAAACAACATGAGTAACGACAAGAGCCACTTTTCCATTAGAGATCTTCTAGCGATGAGTGAGGAATAGCTCTTACAATTCTTAATGGATCAAAGGTTGCAAGACTGCATCTTCGGCAAACATCAAATGAAGGTGGGAAAAGATGAAAAGCTGTCAGAGAAAGGAGACGAGGAGATTGATTTTGTCTGTTAGTTGAACCCATAACCAAGATCATCACCTATTGAGGAGAACGGCGTTGTCGATTGGTTGAGCTCATCCCCTCGATTATTACTAACACAACCATCTCTGCTGGAGTCCTTAAAGTCTCTTGTGCTAGATAATAGAGCTGCACGCACGTTCAAGGGGACTGTAACTGGTCGTAAAAAAAAACGAAACTACTCTTTTTGTTACTCAGCTTGAGTAACTAGAGAACCTGTGGATGAAAACAAAGTTGGCCTTTCTTAGGGCCAACAAGCCATTCAAACGCATCGCTACATTAACAGAGAAACTTTAAGAGGGTACTTGAAATCGAACCAAGGATCTTTCGATCTGCAGTCGAACACTGTACCCTCGTATGTAGGGATAGCATATTTTCTTACGTTGAAAAGATTTGGTGACTCGAAAAAAAGGTCCACAAAGGTGTTAATCTTTAAGGGCCCCAACCAAACGACCTTATCTGTGAGGTACATTCGATTATCTTTACCTCTCCAATAAGCTCACCTAATAACCAACACAGAAGTGGTGTTGTTGTATCTTAATGAATACAGCTCTTCATCTCTCACAACTTCCTACTCCGTGTGAAAGTAAAACTTCTTTATGCACTTAACATTATGCAAAGCACACAGATTTGTAGACTCCATTGTGATGAGGACAAGCAGTGACCTGTCTTAAGAGCTCAAACGGTGGATATTCCATCTTATTGGTGACTCCAAATATTTCAAGCCATCTTTGCTTTACCTTTCCGATTACAAAAATCATGATGGAATCTTTGAAATTCTCTCATTGGCTATTGCCGATCTCAGTGTACTTGATATTACCTGAATCCTAGCTTAGTCCATTGTAGCGAAGCTCAAGATATACATTTTTATATTTGTACTTCTGTGCTTATTTACGCCACACAAAGGGTAGTTTAAAAATAAATACTTGTGCATCATCTTTATTCAGAGGAAGAAAAGCTAGTTCTTTGAGAACATGATCATTGCCTGGCTTTCAAAGGCCTTGCATATGCACTACATATGCCATTATTATTCCGGTTTAAACCCCTTTTACGTTCAGATAATGATGATTTATTTGTTACAAGTTTGTCAAATTTTTCAGCCCAGATTTTCGATCATCATTATTCTTAGTTGAAAGTTTTTGATCTCTGACGACCGTGTTGAATTTTTTAATTGTTAGCTTATGCGACGGTAGATAAGCTATGCTGACACGAGACCATCGTTATACCCGACCACTGTTATACTAGACCACCACTATAGCTCACCCGGTAGTGGTAAGGGGAGTTCCCTCGAAGTACAAGCCTTACTCTGACGTCACGACTCCGGAGCTCTAATTCCCCCACCTCAGCTCTCTCTGCAAGTGCTAAGAGGCGATGGCAAAAGTTCCTACGTTATCGCGAAGGATGCGGTCGAGGCGGGCAAGAGAGTGAGAGTGAGAGAGAGAGATAGATGGAATATTAGGATGAGATGTATGTGGTTGGGAACAGCGTAACTCTCATAAACTCCAATCCCTCGAACTGCTCGAGACGCGCTCCCTCGGGAAAAAATATGACCCGCTCTCTTCGCAGCATATGTATTTTTCTTATCTCCGACGCCGTCCTTCTATGCCTGCTTGTTGAAAGTTTTTTTTCAATGAAGCGATGGATAATATGAGCAGAGGCAAGCATCAGCGCTTTGTGTACAACGCTCGGCACGAGTAACACAGTGCTCATACCTCTCCTCTCTTACGCATTATAATATTCTGACGTAAGGTTTATATTAGCGGATGTGTACGCGTATCAAGTGATGCGAGTCGCTAACTATACGCGTGCTCGCAGCACTATGCGTGGTTCGTCTTTCTTATCAATATGAAATGATGCGGGCTTTGTCAATTTCAGTGCTGAGAGTCTGTGACAAAGGTTTTTACAGACGAGTTATCGCATAGGATGTTGTCGAGGTGGTGGCAAGAGAGAGAGTTCTAAGAATACATTTTTTCAAAAACTAATTTCATTAATTTTATTGCACCATCAGTTGTACATCAAGGTAAGTATATTATTTGGTCGTTGCTGTTCTTTCAATAGCCAATTTTTCAAAGCTACGGCATTCCTCGCAGCACAATTTTCTTAATCAAATGTATGATTTGTGCATTTAAATCACCTATACTCATTTTTTTTGAAGCTGGACATTCTTCGACATCATGAATATACCTATAACAGAAGTAATTTTTACAGTTGCGCATGCGTACTGGATTATATTAATTACTTAAACTATATACCTATTCATTAGCACTGCTTATAACCATTTCGTTTTTCAAGACCTTTCACATAAATGACGTCATTCTCTTTGATAATAGATCTAAAAGTTGCACATAAGTGCTCGTAGGGCACTTCTTTCGAGCTCAAACGTAGACCATGATAGTTGCATTCCAACCAACGATTTTTATACTTGTTCTTAGATGACAGCTGTACCCAAGAATATGGAGGCTTAAAGAAAAATACTGATGGTGTTGAATTTTCTTGCAGAGAAATAATAGCCATCTCTTTGAAATGAAATTCATTAAGGGTGGTCTTGAAGCCTTGGACGTTGACCATGAACCTAGTCATCTCACGAATATTTTGCTAACACTGATACTGTGGAGCATCATATTCAATTGCACTGCTGTTAATTATGGATTCCACGCAGCAGTTCAAAGATACGGCTAATGCTTTATTGCAAGCATATAATAATTTGAAAAAACTTCAAAAAACTACTGAGGCTGCTGCCCATATACAAAGACGTTCAAACCGTGGGTACGTTACTCTGCAAAGAGCTGATATTTTCGGTCGACAAGTAAACTTTACAGTGGCAGAGAGACAGAAACTGCAAGCTGCTATTGCCTCAATAAAGTCTATAATACAACTCCTTCAGGACCGCTAAGAAGTTGTGCAATCATTCAAAGTGCTTGAAACTGAATCGAAAGATTTTACAGCAGCCTCTAGTGATAATCAGTCTAAAGTTTCAGTAGCAGCAGAACTTTTTGAAAATGAACTGAGTGATTTTGTGTCAGATGTTGTAGGCGCTGGAATAGCAGCATCAGTAGTGAAAAAGAACTCTATCTGTTAAGATAATGTTAATAGTGCTTCTGAAAATCGTATTAAAACAGTTGTAATTGCAAATTTAAAACATTTAGATCTTCAAAAATTTTTAAAAGATGCTAAGAGACTGTTCGTAAAAAAAGTACAGACGATTCTTGAACAGCAACATTAAAACAGTAAAGATAAACACAGTATAAGATGCAGAGGACGTGATAGTTAAAGATGATGTAGGTAGTGTTGACGTGAAACATTTTAACGCAAAATAAAAAATTATCCACTCCACGACTGATTTGAGTAAGTGGTTGGTGCTCAATGTTCAACACCCTATTAAAAAGATGTTAAGGAGTTTTGTGAGAAAGAATCTGAACGGTCTCTACGATCAATACCTAATATTGTGCTGAACATCAACAAATTTAATCCAATAAGACGTAGTCCCTTTATCATCTTACCTGTCTACGTAAAAAATAAGTCTGCCTGAGTTAATATAATAAATAGTGATAATCAATGCTTCAAATGAGCCATACAGTTAGCACTCCATCCAGCAGCATTACATGCAAATCGCACTTAATATATACAGTATGAGAATGAGCTAAATTTTAAAAACATTGAATTTCCTGTTGATCGAAGACAAACTGAAAAGTTTGAAAAGCAAAATAATGTTTCAATTAATTTATACTTTTTGAAGAAAGAGAAAGGTGATTCGTATGATAAATTTTCTAGACATGTAACTGCACAGAAAAAGGATTAGCATGATAATTTCCTTCTTATCCAAAGTAATTATACAGATAAGGATGAAGAAAAAAAGGATGCAAATATCGAGTATGAACAAGACTACGTTTGGATTAAGAGTTTATCTCGTTTAGTATACAAACAATATTCTACTCGCGGTCACAAGTCATTTGTGTGTGATCGATGTCTGCACTTTTCCTGGACTGCTGAGAAATTAGCGGCACATGAATCTGATTGCAAGAATGTTAATCACTGCAAAATATCGTTTCCACGAAAGAACAACGTAGATGCTATACTTAAGTTCAAAAATTTAACCCACAAACATAAAGTGCCTTTCATAGTTTAAGCAGATTTTTAATGCTCATTGGAACCTGTACATAGTATTCGTGCATATCAAATCATAAGGCATTTAGTATTGCATTTTTCATTAAATGCAGTTAAGTTGATGGGGAATCGCGATACAAGAGCTACAGGAAAAACGGAGATGATGATAAAACACTAGCAAAGAGGTTTGTAAATCACCTTAACTCACTTGCCTTGAAATTGCAAGAAATATATAAAAATCCGAGGCCAATGTTGAGCTAAACACTCGAAGAAAAAGTCGAGTTTGACAAAGCCACTCTTTGTTACATTTGCAATAAACCTTTTGACATGAAAGACAAGAAGATTCAAGACTTCTACCATCTTTCGGGTAAGTAAGTACAAAACATTAGCTTCTCATGTGATCATACTATTTTGAATATAATTGTATCTCTTGTGTATTATTTTCAGATTTCGGGGCACCGCACATAACTTATGTAAACTCAATTATCAAGACTGGAAAGTGATACCTACGTTTTTGCACAACTTATGTAGTTACGATTTACGTCTGTTTATAAATTTATGCCCTCGTCTCTAGATAAATTATTATCATACCTGGAAAAGTTTAACATAGTAGAGAAAATATTTACAGAGGACGATAAATACACACATGACCAGATTTACTTGTTCAGAAGAAAAAAAGTCTTTACATAAGACTTTATCTCTTCTTTTTGGAAGTTTGAAGAGAAAAGTCTTTCTTCTCAAGATGATTTCTACAGCAGCTTATATGAGTCTCATATATTTTGTGATTAGTATAAGCATGCCAAAAACGTTTGGAATATATTCAACATCAAAACACTTGGACAATATTCTGACTTATATCTAAAGACAAATGTTCTTCTACAACCGATGTATTTAAGAACTTTCGATATAACCGATTTGAAACATATAAGTTGGTCCAAGCCCTCTATTATACAATTGCTTGACATGGGATGCCATGCTGAATTATACAAAGGTAAATATCAAATTAAAAGTGTAACTTATGAATAGATCGTAATAACTTGATATTTTTTAGGTTGAATTGGAATTTTTGACAGACATTAATATGGTGATGTTCATAGAACGTGGTATACAAGGTTGAATCAGACAATGCTCTAATCGTTACACAAAAGTTTATATCAGTATATGAGAGAAGGCTATCAACCTGAGGAAGATGAAAAGTACCTAATGTACTATGATGTCAACAATTTGTATGGTTGGGCTATGACCTAACCATTGCCTTACCGTGGTTTTAAATGGACGCAGAACGTAAGCCCTGTAGGTATTTTACATATTGCAGATGATTTCGAGATAGGCTTCATACTTGAAGATAATCTTGAGTATCCTGAAGCACTTCATGATGCTTACAAAGGCCTTTCTGTGCTAAACACATAGCGCCTCCGGGATCAAAGCAGGATAAGCTCTTGACTATACTGCACGACAAAAGCCACTAAATTATCGTCCCCTGAACAAATTGTAAGTCAGGGTCTTTAACCAACTAAAATTTGAAGAGCTTTTCAATTTAATCAGAAACCATCGCTAGAAGCATAGAACTTGATAGTGCAGAGCGTCAAAATGCAAAGAATAAGTCTGAAAAGATGTAGTATAAGTTATTTTATTACGCAATCTATGGTAAAACGATGGAGAACATGAAGCGTGTTGATGTACCAGAAGCATACATAGCACGACCAATTTTCCAAAGCTGCGACATATTTGACGAGCAACTTGTAGCCACACAGTTGTTACGTACTTAAATCTGCATTAAAAATCAATATACGTTGGACTAAGTGTCTTAGATCTATCCAAGACACTTGTACACAGATTTCATTATGACTTTGTGAAGAAATAATAAGGAGACCAGTGCAAAATATTATACACAGACACCGATAGTCACGTACATAGAGTAACAAACACTGATATTTACAATGTTATGCTTGAGAATATCGCTGAATTGGACAAGTAGCAAACACTGATATTTACAATGTTATGCTTGAGAATATCGCTGAATTGGACACATTGGACTATACTGCTGATAATGAATATAACATGCTGCGAGTCAATAACAAAATTGTTGGCTTGATGAAGGACAAGACGACAAGCGCTGCCTACAACATGGCAACAGAGACACCATACTATGTGGCCATTATGGCATAATTGTCAAATGTAGAGGGGACAGCTGTATATCAGGAGGTGACGCAGCCAGAAGATCTCATTCTGTTTTCAAGCAGAGGTCCGAATAGGACTGAACTTAGCCAACTGAAGGCTCCAAGCGAGTCTGCATTACGGATCTCTTCTTCGTGTTAACGGTCCAGGTATATATATAAGGTTAGTATTATATTTTGTAACGACATACACACACACATACACACACACACACACAGAGACCTATGTATATGCTATTCATATGTGGAATTTTATTCGTTACAGATGGATCCCGCAGCACTCAATAAGATCGCCAACGATGGCTTTCTGCCGACAAAAAGACTTAACGAGATCCTAGTGGATCACCATTGTATAGTAACTGGGCTAAAGAAGGCAATCACTAGGTTGGGATCAAAACTTATCGCCGAATTGGAGGAATTCCAAATATTTTTGTCTAACAAATTATCTTCAGCAATCTTAGAAAACGAACAGTTTTTTAATGTATAATTGGAAGCAGTTGATGAGTATTCATTGCACAAGTCGTTGCTGTACCATTTTTTCCTTTCCTGTTTCGTTAAAGATCTTATGGAGTGAATTAGTAATAGGCTTGAAAGTTCCACCAATCCACGTCTCAAAATTCTCTCTTCCAAAATGAAGCAATTGATACTTGCTTCCAATAGCTTTTCTTGCATTTTAAACCTCTTAAAGAATGTGTTTGTCTTCTGAATAGCGTCCATGTTGACTGCTTGATGGCTGATATGAGACTAACACACACACTTGATGAGTATGAGTGATATTTGTAGCAAAAGAGTCCATCCTTTTCGATATCTACCATTTTTCACATTTCTATCCTTATCTATTGCAACAAACCCATGTTTTCCATCTTTCCAACACTTAACACATAATTTTTTAAATACATTGTAAGTCATATCAGTGTTTAAATGATCATTATAGATGTGCTTAAATTTATATTAACTTGTCGGAATAGTACTAAAAGGATCAAATTATCTCTTACTAAATACTTTGGAACTCGATTTTATGATTGGCGTAAATAGAAATAATCAACGCTTTCGTGATACTGGAGTACCATCAGTAAATAGCAAACCGTCATGAAAGAATCATTCACATAAAGTTTATGAGGAACATCATCTGTTTTTAAAGCGCAATATTTTCCACCAATAGAACTATCACCTCACAAAAATTACGTACTTTGATTGGTTGAGCTGCTAACCTTTAACTCCATACGAAACATTGACGTAGGCAATAATGAAAATTTTGTGGGACAGGAGGTAATCACTTTACTATGAGTTTTCGAACATAAGAGCTCTTTGAATATCCGCTTCTGCATACAACATCAAAACATATCTGGATTGTTAAGACGTCCAATCAGTTGGGAAAGCCACGCCATGTTATTTTAGTCGTCTAAACTTACCGCAAAAATTAGAAAGGTGCTGATGCTAGCAAGTTTGATATCTGCAACATAAGAAGCGTCAGACTTTATCTTAATTTACAGTGTTATCCTTACGGCGATCTGAATCTTGATATAGCAAAAAATCAATATGCCTTGTTGTATGATGTGTATGCCTATTTTCAGAATTTGTATTATGGTCAAGATCGCGCCACTATCTTGAACAGATATGATTTTCTGGAAATTTCACCTATGATTGTTATCGACTGCTCCAAACAAAATAAGTCGCTGAAAAATGCACCAGTGGATGTGCGTCTTGAATTTAAATCTCATGGCAACTTTTCCGCTAACACATCAGCCTATTGCTGGATTCTACATGATGGCGTTGGTCAATATAGTCCGATGAGCGGGGACGTTAAGAAACTCATGTGAAGCTTTAACAGCTTATTTATGACTCTAGTGACATCATTTGTCTTTCAAACATCATGGAGAAAGGTCACTAGGGCAGGAAGGAAGTAGAAGAAGAAAATAAACAACCACAAACAGAGCGGGCGAAATTCGAAAAGAAATACGCTGAGGAATGAGCGAAAAGAAAATCGAAGGAAAAATGAAAAGATGGTGAAAATTGTAGACTTATTTGGAGAATAAAAAATTTGGTTTATCGGTATGTCACATAAGCTGACAATAAGCAAAATAAGCAAAGTCACTGCGATGGAGTACGTAGCGGACATGCAGGGCTTTAAGAAGTCTGGAATAAATTACGTGATCAAAGAGTTAGCCGTTCTCCCGCTCGATGGAGATGAAAAGTCTCAAGTATTTCTATTCAAACCGGCATTTTCTTGGCGCAGAATAAATCAAAAATTTTAACTTAAAAATTTATGGCTTGAGCTTTGCTATCATGGATAAGATTAGGAATCAGGTAATATCGACTACACAGAAATTGGCAGTATGCTTCGTGAGATTCTCAAAGATGCTAATAAGATTTTTGTAATTAAAGAATAGATGAAAGCATGGCTTAGAAGGTTTTAATTTTCAGGTTATTGATATGACTGATAATCCAATGTTTCAACTCCCAACATTGGCTACCACTTGCCCCTACGATAACAGTGCATATAAATCTATGTGTGCTGCCCATAATGTTAGACGGATAAAAAGGTTTTACTTCAACATGGAGTGGAAAGATGTCACCGAAACTAAAAAAAAAGATGTCTAGTACAAAAAAATCGATGTACTTTTTTCCCAAAATTCTGATTATCATAAATAAATGTATAAAATTGAAATTTCTAGTAAATACTGTGTATAATCTTTCACAAACCTTCCGTAAAATCAAAAACTATAATATATAGCTCTTACTTACAATATAACATGTATCATATACGTATGACACATATGTTTTGGAGACTTCATCAAACGAAATTTGAGCGCTTATGGCTGTTTGAAGGAGGTAAGGTAAGTATGAACAAATTTAACGTAAATGAACGAATGTCAATGCAGAGCGCCGCTCAGATTATTATTTAGTATCAAACGCGACAGATACGTGCTAGTTCAGCAAGCCTAAGTTGTAAGAATGGATTTATTCAAGGATAATTATGTGATAGAGACCCAAGGTTTTCTTGATGCATCGCGACAGTTTTTACCGATAGAGGTTGCGGTAATGTCTCTCATGAGACCTGTGATTAATAATTAGATTATGCGTCCTCCATGCAATTTTTCTATTTTACCTGAGGATGTTCGTCGGGAAAACGATCAGCAGTCTATGCGGGAGCATGGGCTAGGAGGTGATTGTTCTATTAGACGATTGAAACAGCACTTGTGTGCCGTAGGAGAAAATGCATATCGAATCTACGTTTACAGACATAGCAAGGCTGCATGTTTGGAATCTATTATGGGACGTACTGAGATTTACGTTAAAAACTATATGGCACCATCGCTTCACTTTCTTAAAACTGCATATTCCATGAATGCGTTAATGTGTGGCGCTCATGAGGCACAAAAGGGTGTATTTGGCAAGTTTTTTTGCGCACTCAGTAAAGCTTACCAAATCAGATTCTGGCCTTGATCCTTGGTCAAAAGTCTCATTGAACTAGACTCTGCATGTTTTTTTAAGGCACTAGAAAGTTATAAGAGGGAAACAAGTAATGGAAGGCCCCCCCCCTTTGATGAAATCGATGGATCTGTTATGGCTAATGCTGGTAGTGAATCCAAGAATTATGGTAGTGAATCTGAGAATGATGATCAGACTGAATATATAAACGCTATTATGAACTATTTCAACAAAAGGAGATGAAAAATAAAGTATATCTTACAATAGTAGTATTTTTTAATTACACTCACTAGTAAAACAAAGTGAAAAGTAGTGTTTGGCTTAGTAATTCTAATCAGCATTAAACGATCAACATGGGCCCATACTCTGGTAAATCAAGTTAATCAGGGAGCAGCAAGACCAAAGAGGATAAAGATTGTCGGAAACCTCTTTTAGAGAAGCATATCGAGGCAGCTTAACCAAAAATCAGAGGAAATCATTATACTGAAAATGTTCACTCTTATCCGACGATAAATGGATATGAAATAATTAAAACGAAGTTAATAATCGGCCGTTGTATAGGCTATGAATATTTCTCGTATTTTTTTTTAAGCTCATGAAAATATATGTATTAAATTAAAATTTTTAGTTATAATTTAAGCAACCCAAATACTTTCTTAACAATCCGAAATTATTGTTTAATAATTATTAGAAATAAGAAAGACGTTAGAAAAGGCAGGCCTAGAAGGACCACGTCTAAGATGAAAAAAATACATAGGCTGCTAAGAGAGCGGATCATATTTCATCCAGGGAAAGTGCATCTCGAGCAGTATAGGGGATTGAAGTCGATAAGAGTTGCACTGTTCCCAACTGCATACATCTCGTTCTAATATTCTTCCTCTCTCTCGCTCTCTCTTCCTCTTGCCCGTCTCGATAACATCCGCCGTGATGACGTTGAAATCTTTGCCATCGCCTCTTAGCATGACTGAGTAGCGCTGCGTTTTTCCCATCAGCATACATCTCGTCCTAAAATCTGCTCTTTCGCTCTCTCTCTTTCTTTCTCCCTCACTCACTCGCTCTCTTGCCCGCCTCGACCGCATCCTCCGCGAGGACTCGTCCTCTCATTCGCTCTCTTGCCCACCTTGACAACATCCTCCGCGATGACGTAGAAACCTTTGCCAATGCCTCTCATCACTTGCGGAGGGAGCTGAGGTAGGGGCATAAGAGCTCTGGAGTCGTGACGTCAGAGGAAAGCTCGTGCTTCGTGGGAACTCCCCCTACCACTACCGGGTAAGATTTAGTGGTGGTCTGGTATAACGGTGGTCTTTTATCACGGTGATCTTGTATCAGCATAGCTTATCTACTTGCGACAAAACAATTTAGAATATTTAACAATTTTCTCTATCTTTAGCTTTTTTTTCTGCCCACTTCTTAGCGTGTCTCTTCTTAAATTTCTCTCAGCTGCTTGTTTAATCTTTGCTCTGCCGACCTTTCTTCATAATTGTTGGAGAGCGAATAGTGGTAGCAGATCCATACATTTGGCTTTTATAGCTTCACATGTGTTCTTGACGTCACCTTCCATTGGATTGTACTACACAATGCGATCGTATCGAATCGAGCAATTGGCTAATATGTTGGCAAAAAAGTTGCCATGAGATTCAAATTCTAAATAGACATCATCTGGAGCATATTTTAACGATTAATTTTACTCGAAGTAATCAATAACGACTACACGAGCACGAGTTAGAAAGGGTTTTCCGCTCAACAGAGGGGCACGATCTTTACCGTAATATGACTTTTAAAAATAAGCGTACATGTCTTTCAACAGTAAATACTTATTTTTCGTTGTATTAAGATTAAGATCAACGTAGGGATAATATAGTGAGTAAAAAAAAAGTTTTACATTCCTTATATTACGGTGATCTAGATCGCTAATGATAATGCTTCTCTGGCTTCGATTCGTCTGGAATGCTACAATCACATAACGTGGTTTCTCCAACTGATTGGACGTCTTGACTGTCAATATGAGGCGTTTCACGTCAACTTTCCAAGCGCGTCACGCGAGTGCAAAATGAGCATACTTTTTAGCTCGCTACTATGCTATTAAAATACTTTTTTTACAAATACATAAAACATGTTTTCGGTGTATTTTTTTCTCACCTTCCAGATGCATCAATCAGTTTTCCAAAAAAATGTTTACATAACCTCCAAAATTGCAAAAGAAGAAATAAAAGCGCAATATCTCAAAAACTCCATTTTTTATTTTTTTTTAAGTAGTTTAGATTGGAAGAACTAGT